>RJWK010058816.1:0-13758 GCA_004363435.1 Platanista minor
CTCTGACCTCGCAGAGCATGGACACAGACGTGGGCCTTTAGTAAGGGTCACACGGGCGTGACTGTCAGCATCCACATTTCCGGGGTGACCCCTCAGGGCCTACTGACTGGTTTTTAGCAGGTAGCCCTGCTCTGCCTCGCGAAGCCCAGGCAGCGGGTGGGGGGGGGGGGTTGCGGTACTGAGTGAGATATGGTGTCAGGAAGTCTGCAGACCTGGCCTCCTGGTAACGACGGTGTCCATCCTGCTCCCCGTCCTACACACGTCACTGCACAAATGCCCTTTCTCTCAAGCACACATCAGCGAAACCCTGGGGTCTACCACCTCACGCTCACCTGCTGTCCTCTGCACGGGACTTGTTACGTTCTCCTTTTGCTGACGGTGTCCCAGAGCCCAGAAACGTCTGTCAGCTCAGACACCACTGAGGGCCTCCTTCTATCCACATTCCACTGCTTGTCCTTGCCCTGCGTGTTGGATGTGCACAGGCGCGTGCGCGCGCACACACACACACACACACACACACACACACACGTGCGTGCACGTGCTGCCCTGGCCTTCTCCCCACACTTGGCCAGGTCACTGGTTCTGGCTAAGCATCCCCTCCACCTCTTGGGCTTGTGTGTCTTACTCTGTAGCCTTCCAGTCCACCTCCGGTCATCCAGGTCACAAACACACTGCTGTTCTTGGCTCCCCTGCCTCTCCTGTGCTTTCAGGTGGGTCTCCCGGGGGTCCTAGTGCTAGTCAGATGTGGCTTCCTCCTCTGACCCTCAAGGCATCACCCCGATGCCCTCAACTGGTGTCAGTTCTCATCTCTGTTCTGACTCATTCATATAATTTGCTTATCATTCAGGTTGGACTGTAGTCCACTCTAGGAAAAAAGATTAATTTTTCCTTTTCTCCATGATCAAAGATGATGCTGTGCTTACAACGGGACTTCAAAAACAAGTGCAGGGATTCCCTGGTGGCACAGTAGTTAAGAATCCACCTGCCGATGCAGGGGACACGGGTTCAAGCCCTGGTCCGGGAAGATCCCACATGCGGCGGAGCAACTAAGCCCGTGCGCCACAACTACTGAACCTGAGCTCTAGAGCTCACGAGCCACAACTACTGAAGCCACGAGCCACAACACTGAAGCCCGTGTGCCTCGAGTCTGTGCTCCTCAACAAGAGAAGCCACCACAATGAGAAGCCCGCACACCGCAATGAAGAGTAGCCCCCGCTCGCCACAACTAGAGAAAGCCCGTGCGCAGCAACGAAGACCCAACGCAGCCAAAAAAATAAATATTTAAAATATATTAAAAAAAACAAGTGCAAAATATACACGTATATGGAAAGACATCCCATGTTCATGGATTGGAAGAGTTAATGTGCTAAGAGGACAATGCTACCCAAAGTCGTGTACACACCCAGTGCAAGCCCTATTAAAACTCCAGTAGATTTTTTTTTTCTTTGCAGAAATAAGAATCCATCCTAAAATTCATATGAAATCTCAAGGGCCTGGGAATAGACAACAGAATCTTTAAAAAGAAAAAGTTGGAAAAAGTTTGAAATCACTTCCTGATTTCAAAACCTATTACTAACGCTATGATAGTCAAAGCTGTGTGTTTCTGGCATAAAGACAGATGAATAAGCCAATGGGATAGAACACAGATCCCAGAAATAAACCCTTGTATACATGGTCAAAAGATAAAATTGCTAGAAGAAAACATGAGGGAAAAGTTTTATGACATTGGATCTGGCAATAATTTCTTGATATGTCATCAGAAACACAAGCAATAAAATTAATAATAGATAAAATGGACTACATCAAAAACTAAAACTTCTGTATATCAAAGGACACAATGAACAGGGTGAAAATACAACCTACTGAATGGGAGAAAATATGTGAAAACGATATATCTCATAAGGGATTAATATCCAGAATAAAGAACTCCCAAAACCTAATAACAATAAAACAAACATCCTGATTGAACAATGGACAAAGGACTTGAATAGACATTTCTTCAAAGAAGACATAAATATAGGCAATAAGCAAATGAAAAGATGCTCAACACTGCTAACAAATATGGAAACAGAGATCAAAACCACAACAAGATACCACTTCACACCCATTCGGATGGTTACTTTAAAAAAAATAAACAGCAAACAACAGGAGCTGGTGAGGATGTGGAGAAACTGGAATCCTTGCACCCTGTTGGTGGCAACGTAAAACGGTGCAGTCAGTATGGAGAACAGTATGAAGACTCCTCGAAAAACACAGAATTAATATATGATCCAGCAATTCTACTTCTGGGTACCTATCCAAAAGAATTGAAAGCAAGGTCTTGAACAGACATTTGGACACCCATGTTCTCAGCAGCATTATTCACAATAGGCAAAAGGTGGAAGCAACCCAAGTGTCCATCGACAGATGATGGATGAACAAAACATGGTCCATACACAAAATGGAACATTTTTCAGTCTTAAACAGGAAGGAAATCCTGACACAGGCTACACAGCATGGATGGACTCTGAGGACATTGTGCTTGGTGAAATAAGCCAGACACAAAAGGAAAAATATTACATGATTCCACCCACATGAGGTCCTTCAGGGAATCAGATTCATAGAGACAGAAGGTAGGAGGGTGGGCCCAGGGACTGGGGGAGGGGAGTGAGGAATTATTGTTTAATGGAGACAGGGTTTCGGTTTTGAGAGAGTAAAGAGTTCTAGAGAGGATGGCGGGATGGCTGTACAACACTGTGAATGTAGTTAATGCCACTGACCTGTACACTTGAAAATGGTTAATGTGGCAAATTTAATGTGTGTGTATATATATATATATATATATATATATATTTTTTTTTTTTTTTTTTTTTTTTTGCGGTACGCGGGCCTCTCACCGTTGTGGCCTCCCCCGTTGCGGAGCACAGGCTCCGGACGCGCAGGCTCAGCGGCCATGGCTCACGGGCCCGGCCGCTCCGTGGCACGTGGGATCTTCCCGGACTGGGGCACGAACCCGCGTCCCCTGCATCGGCCCGTGGACTCTCAACCACTGCGCCACCAGGGAAGCCCGAATTTAATGTACATTTTAGCACAATAAAAAGCTCCACGAGCACTCAACTGGAAAATAAACACATCACCTCTGTACTGAGCCGCTAAGTCTCCTCTATCTTTGGGAAGGTGTCACACCAGAGCCAGTTCTCTAGGTGGTATCTGAGCCTTAATTTTTGTGCGCTTAGCAACCAGTACAGCGCTGTTTACACCACGAGACTCAATACACTGAATTTAGAAAAAGGAGCCGGGATGAATATAAGGATTCTGGTTATTCTTTCAAATTTCTAAAGCTAACTCATCCAACTATTTCATGTTCAACTGACACGTATAGGTATCCTTTTTAAGTGAAGAATTTTCTCATTTAAGTAAAATATTTACATGATTATTATTATTTTTTAAGGTTGAAAGCCCTTAACATTTTAAATACAAAACTCGAAAGAGTAAAACGATGCCCGTGTATATAGCCTGAGAGCTTCTATCTGGCCATGCGTATAAGGTCTCGGTGAACTACAATTTTGGAGTCAGGGTCACATCTTCATGTCCAGCCACGGGTTCCCTGGTGAGGGAGCAATCTGTCCAATCACCATCACAGCCACCAGGGCGGTTTGGAGTCTGTGCTGAGGCTCCTCAGGAGAAACAGGTATGGGGGTGCCGTGGAGGGACCATGTGACAGGGCACAGCACGTGCCTCCCTGAAGCCACACGGACATCCTGCACCAGGTCCATCACAGAGAAGGCTCTGGTTTCGGTGGGTGTGAGCATCTTCGATCTATGAGAGCCTTGGGTCACCTACCATGGGACCGCGGGAGACTGAATGCTTAAAAATGCAGAATTCATTCTTTCATCATGTAAAGGTGGACAGGCTGGCATGGCCTCCCCTGCCATGGAGCGTGTGACAGCTGTCCCAGCCTGTGCGGACTTCCTGCATCAATGGTCCTCCTCAACCCCGTGTCAGACTTCCCGTTTGCCACGGTGAACTTGGGCCAGCCTTGGGGAGTGCGCAGGCACTTGAAAAATGCATTGTTACGCAGGAAACCAAAGCAAAAAAATGATTGTAACTGTAATGTCCATTTTTTAAAAACAGTAACGTCAATTTTAAACCCATCTCATTTGCCTGTAGGTAAGCATGGGTTCAGTCCTCCTTAAACCAGGGCTGCATGTGGCGTACCCGGATAAGCTGAGAGGGCGGTGTGCACTGGGCCCCAGGCTGCCACGCGGGTGGGTGGCGCTGTCCCCAACCCAGGGACCCACCGTGCCCCTAACGCAGGTCTTAACTAGCACCTCGGAGGACACGCAAAGCCACCAACCCGCGTGCTGACAGGCTCAAGGGGCCTGATGGGAATGGAATGACTTTTTTATGGTAAAGCCTAGGACTTGAGCTACACGAGTTTGAAAATCTTCATACGAAACTGGAAACAGTGGGGCTCATGGAGAGTTAGGCTTATGGCACCCAACACCCAGGGAAACGAAATCGTCCCCCACTGCCCAGAAGAGGAAGGGCCGTCGCAGCCTCTGGGGCCCTGAACGCACCTCGGATAATGTGTGTTTCTCCAGAAAAGCAGAGGACGCAGGGGTGACGAGGGGCGCATCTGGCAGAAGAAAGCGGGGGTGAGAGAGACCGGTGGGAATCACCTCTTGGTAAAAGTTGCCGGTGGGGGGCGTGCAGAGGCTGGCCACGGACTCCTCCTGTTCCGCTTCTTGGCCACCGGCTACCTGAGTTCCACCCACCTGTTGGTTTGGTCTGTGAGATGCAGGCAACACGACACCACAGAAGATGACGGCAAATCTAAAACCCAGATCCGGCTGTAAAGTCTTTTTAAAACAGACACAACCACAAAAGACACAAAAGACGCACGTTCACGCGCAGGGCCCGCAGATCTCAGCTGCCCGAGACACAGGTGAGGGGCACATCCTCTCCAAGCGGGTCCCAGGGGTTTGTGTGTGATCAGCGCTGGTCACACCACATGGCCCCCTTTCTCCCATCCCGACCTAAGCCCAGCAGGCAGTTTTCAATCGGCACCTGAAGCATCGCCATACCTGAGGGGCAGGCGACCCCAACAGTACCCCGGCTTCTGGAAAAGTGCCGGGAGCCCTGGGACGGCCAGTGCTCAGCACAGACCTCGCCAATGTCCTTTAAACCTGTAAATCCACTGGGGCCTGCATTCTTAGACCCGAGTGGCCTGCACAGCGGGGGCTATTAGAACTGCTCGTCGCCAGGGAGCGACCAGCCAGGAGGCCAGGAGGGTCCAATAATCTGCGAGGACGGTCATCAGGCACTTAAACAGGTGCTCAGCTTCGCATCTTCAAAGCGCCGCACTAGCGTTAATTACTGAAGTTCACGACACCCTGAGACGTGGGTCAGTGTTATCTCCACTGGACGTATAGGAGGAAACAGAACGGCTGACTGGCCGCCTGGGGGCCACACAATAAGCTGGGGGTGGGTCTGGGACATAAATCAGAGGCACCTGATCCAAACGGCACAGGTGTGCTGGTGGCGCAGTCAGCGGCTCACCGTGCCTGGGCCCCTGCCTCCGGGCCGGGGGGATGTGCAGAGACGCGTCCCCTCCGCCCCTGGGGCCCGTGGCTGCAGCAGACGCTGCCCAGCCAGGCGAGCCCCAGGTCGTCTGTCCTGTCGGGCCCTGGCCCGCTTCTCGGGTGATGCTGCTCCTCCATCACCCCCCAACCCAGGACGCTGGGAAAGAGTGACCGCGAGAGCCAGCACGTGCTTGGCGCTCCGGCCAGTCCGGCTGCAGGGGCGGGGGAAGGACGGCCCCTGCCGCGCGTCCCTCACCGTCTGGGAAGTGGCCTGGCGTCCGGCTAGAGGCAGGTGGCCGGGGGAGCCGGGGTCACACCTACAGGCCGGGTGGCCGAGGGAGGAGAGGCAGAGATGGAGGAAACGAGGAAGGCCCAGGGCCATCAGAACAGCAGCCAGACCCACGCTGGCGAAACAGAGGAGACGGCGGCTGAGAACCAGCGACACGCGGGGGCTCGGGGTGCGGCGGGTGCGCGAGAGGCCGGGGCCTGGGGGCTGCGGAAGGAGAGCAGAGCCGGTCCGCAGCCTTTCAGGGAGCACCCGGTGGAGAAGGGCTTCAGCTGAGCCTGTCACCCCCGGGAGGCCCAGGAGGGGGCTCTGTTCCGGGGAAGAGGAGCCGGGCCGGGAGAGGAAGGGCCCGGCCCTCGGGGATGTTGGTGGCACGTTCTCAGGCCACTCGCGGGAGTATTGGAAGATAAACATTCGCGTGGATCACAAATGTCACCTCCACAGCTGATGTTAACTTAGGTGCTGTCATGAAACCCAGGAAAATGCCTCGATTTAAGAAAAAAAAAGATGAATTGGAAAAAAAAAAAAAAAAAAAAGGGAGTTCCCTGGCGGTCCAGTGGTTGGGACTCGGTGCAGCAAAAAAGAAAGAGGAACTGAAAGAAATCATCCCAATATTTCCCCCGTTGACTGATGACAATGCAAGTTTGGGGATTACTCCCGAGGAGCGTTTTGTGCCCTGAGCTGGCAAGATGAGGAGGGCAGCCAGCCGGGAGGAACGACGCTTGTTGAACAACTGACTGGTAGTGAGGATTCAGAAGCACACCTTTCAGAGTTTACAAATCCTCGGGAGGGGATGAACAGAATGAGGGTGTAGATTTTCATCTGTTTATTTTACGACATCGTAAGAGGTACAACCGTGTCCCTTCATATGACGTTTCCTTCTAGGATATCCTTTGCGGAGGTGTAAAACCTAAAGTAACATTTTTTATGCCACAGAACTCACTGCTCAGAGATGTTTTTTAAGGCCAGATGGTAGCTTTTCTGGAGCATGCCCTGGTGGAGGAGAGCGAGGGAAGCCCACGTGGGCGCCTCTGAAATCTGCTGGGAAGCCTGGGGAGCGAGGGGCTCGGGCGTGGAGGCATGCAGGTGGGGCACGGGGAAGCAGGGCGTCAGCCCAGAAAAGGCAGCCCTTTAGGAACCCAGCCTGGTCTAAACTGGGGACCCCTCACAGCACCCCGTCTTGTTTTGCCGCATCTGAAGCCCTCAGAGCTTCCTGGGGCAGCAGGAAACCAAGCTGCTCTCCCTGCAGCCACACGGCCCCGCAGAGTCTGTCCAGCAGCCAGACGATGCTTCTGGGCACGGTGGTTGCTGGGGCCCCTCCCCGTAGGAACCACTGGGACCCCTCGGCTCCGACAAACGGCCTGCAGGGCCTGAGGGGACCGCCGTGGCCTTGTCCCCACTCCCCCTGCACCAGGCCACCAGCCCCCCGCTGCTCCTTCAGCTGGCCAAGCACACACCGGCCTCAGTGCCTGGGCCCCTCGGACACCCTTCCTCCGAAAGTCACTTCCGCCACGGCCCGCGCACACCCTCACTACTGCAGAGGCCTCCCGGCCGAATCTCCTGCTTCATCCTTCACAGCACACGTGTCCCCGGCCTGTCCTCCGTCACGGGCTGCGTCGCCCATCAGGACGCAAGTGGCCCCGGGCCTGGAGCAGAGCTGCGCACACTGCCAGCTCCCAGAGAGAATTTGGGGGATAAACGCTCAGTATCCGCACGTACCGCCTGTTATAGCTTCTTTGACAATAATAAGGCTGAATGCTGCTTACAGAAGAAAAAAAGAAACCCAGTACAGTTTTTACTTTGGTGATTCTATCAAATTAACTCTGAAATGTTACCCATTCTTGCTCCAAAAAACCAACTTTGGTCTTTAAGATCAAGAATCTGCTCTTTGCTACTTGACTCTTCTATCAACCTTTGGTCAAAACCAAGAGAGCCTGGGCCGGCCTGTGGGCCACGGAGATTTCTGAGCCCTGTGTGCACCTGCTTTCTTCCTAGGCACCCCCCCCCCACCTCCAAGCTCCCCCTGCCGTCACTCACACAGAGCCTGGGGTCTTCGCCCCAGTGGAAAGGGGTCATCTCCCCTGAGAAGAACCTTAGATGAACAAGCGTCTCCTTCTCCCTAGGAGGCTCCCTCCACCGTGTCTGACCCAACCTCTGCATTTACGACCCAGACCATCAGTGGTCTGGTCGACAGTGATGCTCGCTTGAGTCTGAGCAGAAGGGCCAGAGGGGATGTGACGTGTGGCTCGGCCGGGGCTGAAGGTCTGAGCCTCACGTAGCTCCTCCCCGGTCAGCTGCAGGCCTGGCCTAACCGTTAGGAGAACACTGCTGATGTTTAATGTGTAAGCATAATATTTAATTTGAAAAATCCGAGTGTAGCAGTGAAAAAAAAGGCTGCACGTATGGGTAGAGATGTCTTTACCTCACTGATATGGAAGGTATAGGGCAGTGAAAACACTTTGAAATTGAAGTTAAAATAGTCCTAACTTTAGCACTGATATTTCTCTCCAGTGGGGTTCACCAGGATCGCTTACACACGACACGTGTGCCGCATAAATACGTATGTCTGTCCACGGACAGCTGGCGTTCCACGTCTGTAACTCGCAGAGTCCGTAGTTGGGACTTTATCTTTTCCCACGGTGTTCAAAGGTGGCTTATGCTTTTAAGAACGCACAGCGTATAATCACGATTACTTTAAAGGGTTTCAATTCCACGTGCAGCAGAAGTAATGGGCCAGCCTAGGAACTGAGGATGATAATGACAATTAACATAAAAGGGAAAGGGACGCAGCCCCCGGGCTTGTTAGGGCAAGTGGAGAAAGGCTTATCTTAGGCTCACTTTATACACTCTTTCTCCCATTTTTCTTCTCGGGTCAGAATGAGTCCCTGATAGGGATGGTACGGGACAGTTTTGCTGCTGTTCTGGGGTCCTGCCTGGTCTTCCTCTTTCCCTGGGACCAGACCAGAGGGCCTCCTGTCCTCTCCTGGGCTTTACGGATGGTCACTGGGTTGAGATGGGGCAGAGGGAAGCGACAGGTGATGAAGGGGGCGGAGTCTGTACCTGTGCCTGCCCCACCTGACGGCTGCCACCTGAGAAAAACAGAACTTTTGTACATTTAATCATGTCTTAAGTGTGATGAGGAAGTGTGCTGTCTGAAAAAGATCCCACTGAGCTAAAATAAGCTCATAAATACCACCCTTATCTAGCTGTTTGGTATGTCTGGGTTTGTTATACCAAGTTGAGTTAGATAATGGGTAGAATATTTCCTTCTGGGGAGCTTGTTTCGAATTTCAGTGACCTAGAGGATCTAAACTTGACCCCGTCACATTAACAGGTGTCAGCCAAATGGACCACAGACAGGGGTGACAGAGACCCTTCCATTCAGGTGGGCTTGGGTCCATGTGGATCCCTTCTGACCTCGTAGGATGCGGGGGTGAGGATGTGGCAGGTAAGTGGGTCAGCACCTGTCCCATATTATGGCTGAAGAAACAAAGGCTCTGGGACCCCCCGAAGGCCAGGCAGCTGTGAGGCCCTGGACCTGGGAGCCTCCACGCCTGCATCTCCTCCCGCAGCCCCTGGGTTTTGTGCTGTGCATCTGCTGGGCTCCTCTCCTGTTGGTCCTGAAGCTGCACCAAGACCAAGAACACCGTCCACAATTGTGGAGAAATACGGCAAAAGTGAAGCGTCAGAGACCCGCCCCTTCTCCCGCTCTTCCGCCCGACTGCACTGGGAGGGGACCCTCCGCGCCATCACTTACCTGAGTGTGGTCTACCCACCTGTCGAGGTTGAAAAGAGGTCCTTGCAAATTTAAGAAGTTATACAGACACTCAGAGACCCAAAGGCTAAGTGAAGAGGACTTTAGAAGACCCCGAGCGGCACGAGTTTATCCCCACACCACCAGCTTTTCATGTGGGGCTGGGACCGCTGAGCAGTCACAGAATGCCAGGACGCTGGGGCTGGGGTCCCATCTGAGTTGGACCCTCGCCGGAGGAGCGGTGGAGGAGTCACCCCTGTAGCGTCTACAGCTCCCCGAGGTCACAGTGTCCTGGCACCTTGGCACGAAGTGAGCTCACTGGATGACGGCGGAATCAGGAACTAAGCTCACCTCTGACACCACGAGCCTGGCCGGTGCACAGCCGTTCAGGGAGCAGCCGGCGGCGAAGGGCTTCAGCTGAGCCCATCACCCGCGGGGTCCAGCAGCTCAGAGCCCAGCCGGACGGGGACGCACCAGAGCCCGGGCGCGGCCGTGCCCAAATGGGCCCTGCTGTTGGCTCGGCAAGGTTGCTGGCCGTATGGGGGGGGGTCGGCGGCATGTGGAGGCAGAGCGGAGGAAGCCAGTCTGCTACACAGACTGCTAGGTGGCCCGACCCAGAGCGCTCGGCCTGCCACTCTGCCTAATCTATCTGGAACCATAATTCAAGAATGAGATTGCCCTGGGTTTTCTCCTCCCACCATTAAATTCCATTCAATCATAAGAGGCAAAATGCAGTCACGCTCAAGAGCCAGATGTTATCACTACAGACCTTCCTTTATAAACCGCCGTGAAACCTGAGCGCTTGATGAGCCCAGCTAAGCAGCTGCCCCTCTGACCCGACTGCATTACACTGGCCCCATCAATTCAGGCTTCAGTGTAAACACCGCTTCCCAGGGCCCCTCGAGAAGCCGGCGAGGAGCAGCTGACAGAGCCTAGACACTTTTTAACAGCAATCTTGTCCTACAACACCAAGGGGATTTGCCGGGCATCTGGGGCTTTATAAAACCATATGAACATGCTGAAAGAATTAAAACCCTTTAAAGATGAAAAATTGATGGTGACAGTCCTTTCTGAAGACCAGTGGGTGTGACTGGTAGGAGTGCTGCTCTGACACACTTTTGCAGTTTTTCAAGTGACACTTGTATTACTTTTTTCTTCTTTCCCAGATATTTACTCTAAGGTGTTGGCCACTTCAATAAAAAATGAAAAAATGCGTCCCAATGATCAGTAACTTGGACAGTTTAAGAGGATCGAACGTACTCATTGTCCTGCTTAGGTTTCTCCTGATGAAGGTTGGGGTACTTCCCCCATTCAGACCCCGAGGTAATATTCCCGAATCTCCCCGACTCCGCTCGAGGCTGACGCTCAGGGAAGCCGGGTCCCTGTGTGAGCCCCAGACAAACGAGGCAGTGACCACGACCCTGTCATTTATTTACTAACGTTACAAATGGACGAAACTTGGATTTCTGTAAGATGCAAGAATATATTTACGATCTGTAAGTAAATATGCTTCCGTGTAAGGTTATTTCAAAAGAGAAGACCAACCTTGGAAATGGCTGTCTAATTTCTTTTTCACTTTGTATAAAAACAGTACTCGGTCACTTTTTGGCTTAACTTCCAAATAAGGAGGGCACTGTCACTTTTTGTTAAAATACTAAACTAGTATGTTGGTAAGCAAATAAATGTATGACTGTAAGATTTCTAAACCCTAATAGAGTACTTTGAAAAATATGTTATCGAAAAGATTTAACAACATCTTTAAATCGTAAACTGGAAAAAAATATAGGCAGAAAATGTGAATATTTTCAGAGCCGTCGGGGGAAGAAAAGGGAACACAAACATCAAAACAGAGCATTTTCCACTAAGGTAAAAAAATACTGTTGACTTATAAATAGTGTTTTGGAGTACACGTTGCTTTCCACAGCACACCATCTGAGTTTTGCCAAACCACAAGCACTGGGGTGTCTCTCAGGGCAACAAAGCCAGAGAGGTAACAGGGATTCTCACGCTGAACTTCACATCCACCGGGATTAGTGACAGAGCTCACGCGTGTCTTAACTCTGTGAAGGAGACCCTCCACCTGAAAGCCCAACGCCGAGGCCTAAGGAAACGTCTGGCGTGGAGGGTAGGCTGGCAGCTGCCCGAGCCTCTCCGGGGCGGCCCGCTCATCTCCGTGTCACCTTGGTGGCACCTCGGAGACGGCGGCCCAGGCCCTGTAGGCTCCAGGGGTCTGGTCCTGTGCTTCCCAGGTGCAGGCTCTCTCTGGGGACACAGAGTCTATGATCTTCAAGGCTCTTCCCATCTTTCCGATCAGCACTTGTTTCGAGAGAAAAACGACTTTGTGAGTAATACCTTAATAATAATACTTAAGGGACCTTCTGTCCCTTAAGTAAAAAGAAACAACAACCTGCGTTGTGTGTTTTGCTGTTTAAATGACCTCCGTGAGCTCAGGAAGCCTCCACCTAGAAGCTCCGCCAAGGGCCGTCACAGCCCGTCCAGTGACGGCAGGTGGCCGCCAGGAGGCTGGCCCCCGAGAGGCCTGGGGGCTCCTCAGGAGTGCCCGCCCAGCACTACAAAGCCTCTTCAGACCCATCAAGCCCCTGGAGGATCACACGTCCACCCATCTCGGTTGGGGGGCTGGGAGAGGGAGTGCAAGGCTGTCGTGAGGCCCAGAGGCAAGAAGCAGGCTCTGCGCTCAACTCCCAGGACCACACTTTTCTCGCTTCGATTTGAAAAAGCTATTTCAGAAAGAAGGGCTTCTGTGGCCTCTTCCCACCTGAACTGGGGCTTTGGGAAACTTGCTGGTAGTCACAGGAACCTCTCCCACATCAAGTAACACACACTGGAAGGTGGGATTTGTCAGTTTCTGAGGCATCATGGCTGGTAACTGATGGGGTGTTTCCCTTAATTAAGGAGCAGGTCAGTCATCTAAATGGAACTGGTTTATCCAGACAGGGACAAGACAGAGAAAAAGTACATCAATATGAAAAGCCGGAATATTCCGAGTTGGTTTTATAATTAAAAGGACGTTTACGACGAGGAAAACTAAGTAGACACAGATTCTGGAAACATAATCTTCCCAAGGTAACAACAGCTCAGTAGTAGTGCAGAGATAATCATCTCCTGACGTCTTCTGTCTTCAGCTGTATTTTTAGTTTTCACTCTGCATTCCACGGTTCCAAAAGCCGAAGTCATCTGCAGGTCAAACCATGGCCTGGGGTGAGTACCTCACACTTCTTAACAAAATGCATCTTCGTTCTGAAACAGAAAACCCTTGCTCTGAGGCTGGATCTAAGGAGCCACGCCTCTAACAAGCTCTCCACCTCCCCCTCCTCCGGTGTGGGGCGGTGGTGGCACACTTCGCTCAGCTTTCCTGTCACCGTGTAGCCGCAGGGCTTTTCGAAATTCTAGACAACGAAGCTCATTTCCATGCTGCTCACCTCCCAGCAATCGCGGGCCTCCGGGAGGCTGGAGTGCACAGACGGGGCAAAGATCTGATGGCCGCACCCTGCAAACCACAGGCCGTGCTGTCACCAGAGCCCTGAACTGACCCCTTCCCAGCCCCCCCAGGCCCTGTGGAGAGGCCAGGCCTGGCGGGGGCACCCCCAGTCCTGCAGGAGACGTGACCACGCCAGTGCCTTGTGGGAGGCCACCCCGGCCTCCGCGCCCTGTTCAGAGGAAGCCCCAGCCAAAGGCAGCTTTCCCGCCCATGGCTCTTCAGTGAAGCAACAGGGTGACCAGGAGGGATCAGGCCGAGAACACTGTCAACAGCCCAAGCTCCCCGGAAGGCGACTCTGGTTGCTGGGCTCACAGTCATGGATGTAAGCCACTGAGAAGGTAAATGGAAACTCGGGATGAATGGCATCATCCGATGATTTTAAGAGGCGAGCATGTCATGCTTTCCCAAATACGTACAGATTAAAAATAGGCAAGGGGCTTCCCTGGTGGCGCAGTGGTGGAGAGTCCGCCTGCCGATGCAGGGGACGCGGGTTCGTGCCCCGGTCCGGGAGGATCCCACGTGCCGCGGAGCGGCTGGGCCCGTGAGCCACGGCCGCTGAGCCTGCGCGTCCGGAGCCTGTGCTCCGCAACGGGAGAGGCCACAACAGTGAGAGGCCCGCGTACCGCAAGGAAAAAAAAAAAAAAAAAAAAAAAAA
>RJWK010058817.1:0-13758 GCA_004363435.1 Platanista minor
ACTCTTAGAGGAAAACATAGGCAGAACACTCTATGACATAAATTGCAGCAAGATCCTTTCTGACCCATCTCCTAGAGAAATGGAAATAAAAACAAAAATAAACAAATGGGACCTAATGAAACTCCAAAGCTTTTGCACATTAAAGGAAACCATAAACAAGACCAAAAGACAACCCTCAGAATGGGAGAAAATATTTGCAAATGAAGCAACTGACAAAGGATTAATCTCCAGAATTTACAAGCAGCTCATGCAGCTCAATAACAAAAAGACGAACAACTCAATCCAAAAATGTGCAGAAGACCTAAATAGACATTTCCCCAAAGAAGATATACAGACTGCCAACAAACACATGAAAGAATGCTCAACATCATTAATCATTAGAGAAATGCAAATCAAAACTACAATGAGATATCATCTCACACCAGTCAGAATGGCCATGATCAAAAAATCTAGGAACAATAAATGCTGGAGAGGGTGTGGAGAAAAGGGAACACTCTTGCACTGCTGGTGGCAATGTGAATTGGTACAGCCACTATGGAGAACAGTATGGAGGTTCCTTAAAAAACTACACATAGAACTACCATATGATCCAGCCATCCCACTGCTGGGCATATACCCTGAGAAAACCATAATTCAAAAAGAGTCATGTGCCAAAATGTTCATTGCTGCTCTATCTACAATAGCCAGGAGATGGAAACAACCTAAGTGTCCATCATCAGATGAATGCGTAAAGAAGATGTGGCACATATATACAATGGAATATTACTCAGCCATAAAAAGAAATGAAATGGAGTTATTTGTAGTGAGGTGGATGGACCTAGAGTCTGTCATACAGAGTGAAGTAAGTCAGAAAGAGAAAAAGAAATACCATATGCTAACACATATATATGGAATCTAAGAAAAAAAGAAATGTCGTGAAGAAACTAGGGGCAAGGCGGGAATAAAGACACAGACCCACTAGAGGATGGACTTGAGGATATGGGGAGGGGGAAGGGGAAGCTGAGATAAAGTGAGAGAGTGGCATGGACATATGTACAGTACCAAACGTAAAATAGATAGCTAGTAGGAAGGAGCCACATAGCCCAGGGAGATCAGCTCGGTTCTTTGTGATCACCTGGATGGGTGGGATGGGGAGGGTGGGAGGGAGGGAGACGCAAGAGGGAGGAGATATGGGAACATATGTATATGTATAATTGGTTCACTTTGTTATAAAGTGGAAACTAACACCATTGTAAAGCAATTATACTCCAATAATGATGTAAAAAAAAAATAAAAAATAAAATTATGCCCCTCCCCCCCCCAAAAAAACAAGGGTCAGATTATAGCTCAAAATGAAGTGATCTAGTGCCATGTACAAATGCTTTCCTCTCATAGCCAGGCTGATGAGCTCAGAAGTGTTTGACACACTTTCATTTGCATTAACAGACAGTATCGTCACAATCACAGGATTCCTGTCCCTGTGTTGCGTGATCACATGAAGGGCTCTCATGCTTCTGAGGGACATAGTTTGACATGGGCATATGAATTATCATTTCAAAATGTTGCCTTGCCCTCCTCCCCCCATCATTTACTCCTTTCTCTATCATGTGTTTCTGTGAGGTTCCAGTATAGGAGATACAAGGCATTAACAAAAATAAAACTTGCTATATATATGTTTTTTCACATAAAATTTTTAATTTACACACAAAAAACTTTAATTTATACATAAGAAAGATGGGGATTTCAGTGCTGCTCTAGTCCAAAATTACCAGATTAATTAATGGCAAATATGCTAGGCAAAAAGCATTTGTACTAGTTGTCTAGTATCCTCATAAGTATCACCTGCTATATTTCTGATTTTTATTTTTTTAATTTACTTTTTATTTACAATTTTTTAAAAATAGGTCTTTATTAGAGTATAATTGCTTCACAGTACTGTGTTAGTTTCTGTTGTACAACAAAGTGAATCAGTCATATACATACATCAGTCATATATCCCCATATCTCCTCCCTCTTGAGCCTCCCTTCCACCCTCTATATCCCATGCCTCTAGGTCATGGCAAAGCACTGAGCTGATCTCCCTGTGCTATGCTGCTGCTTCCCACTAGCTAACTATTTTACATTCGGTAGCATTTATGTCGATGCTACTCTCACTTCTCCCCAGCTTCCCTCTACCCCTCTGTGTCCTCAAATCCATTCTCTATGTCTACACCTTTATTCCTGCCCTGCCACTAGGTTCATCAGTACCATTTTTCCCCCTAGATTCCATATATATGTGTTAGCATACGGTATTTGTTTTTCTCTTTCTGACTTACTTCACTCTGTATGACAGACTCGAGGTCCATCCACCTCACTACAAATAACTCAATTTTGTTTCTTTTCATGGCTGAGTAATATCCCATTGTATATATGTGCCACATCTTTTTTATCCATTCATCTGTCGATGGACATTTAGGTTGCTTCCATGTCCTGGCTATTGTAAACAGTGCTGCAATGAACATTGTGGTACATGTCTCTTTTTGAATTATGTTTTTCTCAGGGTATATGCCCAGTAGTGGGATTGCTGGGTCATATGATAGTTCTATTTTTAATTTTCTGAGGAACCTCCATAGTGTTCTCCATAGTGGTTGTATCAATTTACATTCCAACCAACAGTGCTAGGGCCTTCCTTTTTCACCACACCCTTTACAGCATTTACTGTTTTTAGATTTTTTTGATAATAGCCATTCTGACCAGTGTGAGGTGATACCTCATTGTCGTTTTGATTTGCATTTCTCTAATAATTAGTGACGTTGAGCACCTTTTCATGTGCCTCTTGGCCATCTGTATGTCTTCTTTGGTGTAATGTCTATTTGGGTTTTCCACGCATTTTTAAATTTAATTTCTTGTTTTTTTGATATTGAACTCCATGAGCTATTTGTACATGTTGGAGATTATTCCTTTGTCCATTGTTTCATTGGTAAATATTTTCTCCCATTCTGAGGGTTGTCTTTTCATCTTGTTTATGGTTTCCTTTGCTGTGCAAAAGCTTTGAAGTTTAATTAGGTCCCATTTTTTAATTTTTGTTTTTATTTCCATTACTCTAGGAGGTGGGTCAAAAAAGATCTTGCTGTGGTTTATGTCAAAGAGTGTTTTTCCTATGTTTTCCTCTAAGAGTTTGATAGTGTCTGGCCTTACATTTAGGTCTCTAATCCATTTTGAGTTTATTTTTGTGTATGGTGTTAGGGAGTGTTCTAATTTCATTCTTTTACATGTAGCTGTTCAGTTTTCCCAGCCACTTATTGAAGATGCTTTCTTTTCCCCATTGTATGTTCTTGCCTTCTTTGTTGTAAATTAGGTGACCATATGTGCGTGGGTTTATCTCTGGGCTTTCTATGCTGTACCATTGATCTGTATTTCTGTTTTTGTGCCAGTACCATGCTGTCTTGATTACTGTAGCTTTGCAGTGTAATTTGAAGTTGGGGAGCCTGATTCCTCCAGCTCTGTTTTTCTTTCTCAAGATTGCTTTGGCTATTCAGGTTCTTTTGTGTTTCCATATGAATTGTAAAATTTTTTGTTCTGTGAAGAATGCCATTGGTAGTTTGATAGGGATTGCATTCAATCTGTAGATTGCTTGGGGTAGTATACTCATTTTCACAATATTGATTCTTCCAGCCCAAGAACATGGTATATTCCTCCGTCTGTTTATGTCTTCTTTGATTTCTTTCATCAGTGTTTTATAGTTTTCTGAGTAAAAGTTTTTCACCTCCTTAGGTAGGTTTATTCCTAGGTATTTTATTCTTTTTGTTGCATTGGTAAATGGGAGTGTTTCCTTAATTTCTCTTTCTGATTTTTCTTTGTTAGTGTATAGGAATGCCAGAGATTTCTGTGCATTAATTTTGTATCCTGCAACCTTACCAAATTCATTGATTAGATGTAGTAGTTTTCTGGTGGCATCTTTAGGATTTCCTATGTATAGTATCATGTCATCTGCAAACGGTGACAGTTTTACTTCTTCTTTTCCCATTTGTATTCCTGTTATTTCTTTTTCTTCTCTGATTGCTGTGGCTAAAACTTCCAAAACTATGTTGAATAAGAGTGGTGAGAGTGGACATCCTTGTCTTGTTCCTGACCTTAGTGGAAGTGTTTTCAGTTTTTCACCATTGAGAATGATGTTTGCCATGGATTTGTCATATATGGCCTTTATTTTGTTGAGGTAGGTTCCCTCTATGCCCACTTTCTGGAGAGTTTTTATGATAAATGGGTGTTGAATTTTGTCAAAAGCTTTTCCTGTATCTGTTGAGATGATCGTATGGTTTTTATTCCTTAATTTGTTGATATGGTGTATCACATTGATTGGTTTGCATAGATTGAAGAATCCTTGCATCCCTGGGATAAATCCCAGTTGATCATTGTGTATGATGCTTTTAATATGTTGCTAGATTCTGTTTGCTAGTATTTTGTTCAGGATTTTTGCATCTATGTTCATCAGTGATGTTGGTCTGTAATTTCCTTTTTTTGTGATATCTTTTCTGGTTTTGGTATCAGGGTGATGGTGGCTTCAAGCAAAGCTAAGAGAATTCAGGACCACCAAACCAGCTTTACAACAAATGCTAAAGAAACTTCTCTAGGCGGGAAACACAAGGGAAGAAAAAGACCCACAAAAACAAACCCAAAACAATTAAGAAAATGCTAATAGGATCAGACATATTGATAATAACGTTGAACGTAAATGGATTAAATGCCGCATCCAAAAGACACAGACTGGCTGAATGGATGCAAAAACAAGACACATACTTATGCTGTCTACAACAGACCTACTTCAGACCTAGGGACACATACAGACTGAAAGTGAAGGATGGAAAAAGATATTCTATGCAAATGGAAATCAAAAGAAAGCTGGAGTAGCAATACTCATATCAGATAAAATAGACTGTAAAGACTGATACAAGGGATAAGGAAGGACACTACATAATGATCAAGGGATCAATCCAAGAAGAGGATATAACAATTATAAATGTTTATGCACCCAACATAGGAGCACCTCAATACATAAGGCAAATGCTAACAACCATGAAAGGGGAAATCGACAGTAACCCAGTAAGAGTAGGGGACTTTAACAGCCCACTTACACCAATGGACAGATCATCCAAACCGATTTTTAACATTGTATCAAATGTGAGGTACAGAAAAGGAAGGAATGCAGTTGTGTGCTGATTTCTCAGTGACACAGTTCTATTTCTTTTTCTCACATGTATTCCTCCCTGAATTCTTAAGCTAAAACTTGTGATACATTATCCTTGATCTCAAGGACGTTATAATTTAAATGGGAGAGGAGGTCTTAATCGTCCCTTTCCTTCTCCCTTGGCCTCCTCTCCTTCATAGTAACTTCCACTGTAGAGCACATTTGACAAGATACTTCGATGTATATTATATTACTTAAGACTCTCAACTGCCCTGAGATGTAGAACGAGCACAAATTATTTTCTGTTTTGAAATCTGAAAGACTCGGTTTTTGGCCCATGTCACAGACCCAGTAATTCTTAGAGCCTGGTCACTTCCCAGCTCTGCCCCTCCTGGTATTAGTGCTTCTTCATTCTACCACACCCATCATGAATACACTTGGGAAAACAATTCTTAGAAGAGGCAAAGGACACCAGTGAGTGCTTCCAGGAAGCTGACTAGAAGTTCAGAGGAGCAAAGAGTACCCAGCCTGTCCTACGTATTGTGGGGCACATAAGAGAAGCTGATTTGGCCTCCGTCATTTAGTGAATTATTGTTACAGTGAAGGAGCCAAGATGCACATGAATGGAACAATGAGCTGCTGTTAAGTCTGGAGTCAAGTAGTCATTGTCATTGGTGCCACTTACTCTTTAAATATTTCAAGATTTTTTTTTTTAGCAAGGGGCAAATATTTCTAGTAGGTCTGACATATGCAAATATTGCATGTCATATAATATGTAATTGCACATAGTATATAATATCTTAGTTATTTGCAAAATTCACATATTTCATACAGGAAAATGTTTATTTTTTAAAGGTAGATTAGCTTGTATCCTAGCAATCTGTTTAGGTTTCATATAACAGAAGTAGAACTAAAATCATATGTCATTAGATAATCTCACAGTACCTCCATTAATTTCCCTTCCTGCTAAAAAGCAATGAAATTGTGGTTTGAGCTGTGTTAAGAACATTACATGAAAAATGAGGGGAGGGAATAAAGACAGATTAGAACATAATTACGGGGGCTAGAACTCAGGTCCTTTTATGCCTTGCCAAGGAGACAGCCAACCTCCAGGTGAACTGGGAGGATGAGTATTTCAAACTCAGAATGCCGCCTCTCACATAGCAAGACTCCATACAGCAAACTGGGGGAAATACTGAATCATAAGAGACCACCAAATGTGAGGGGAAAGAATAAGTGAAAGGCTGAATGGAAAATGGAAAAAATAACACTGATTACTTCTGTATCTTTTTTTCCCCAACTTTGGTCAGAGATACTAACTTTCTCTCTGCAGATCTGGCTTAAATCCTTGGTGAATTCCCAAACAGGGTGCGAACTTCTCACTCAATATTGGGAGCATCTGGAGTTTGTCATTTTATTAAATGATTCTTTTTTTCCCACCACAGATGCTCCATGGAGCAAGGTCTGTACATTATAAGTGAAAAGTGATTCCCGAGAAGGAACACTTTTATCATGAGCTGTAACTTAAAGTTGAGCACGTGCTTTATTTCGGAGCCTGCTTTGTTGGGAGAACAGCAAAGGGTTGAACTTGGAGACAGCTTGACAAGTGCGTTAGCATCCAGCTTGCAGCTGGGCCTCCAGGATGGCAAGAGAGACCCCAGCCTAATTCAGCAGGTGTATTTCAGGTTTGCTCATCTGTAAAAATGGAGAAAATAAAAGTAGTGACCTGATGAAGTACCGTGGAAATAAAACAAGATCATGTGTGTAAAGCGTCATCACATCACGTGATATGGTGTAAAAGCCGTTGATAAATATTAACTAACAGTATATCAGTGTTGCCTGATAGCTAGACTCAAAATGATTTCTATAGAAAAAAATACATTATTACCATACATTTCCTGTTCTAGAAAGCAGTACCATATGGCTCTATACTTTGACTTGTTTCCTTTGCTCTGGCTCAACTGGTTAGTCATTTGTTTACCTGTCCATCTCCCCTATTATTCTATGAATGTTTCAGAACTAGGTTTATTCCTGTTGTCTAGCACAGGGCTTAGCATTTACTAGTTCTCAGTATACACAAGTTAATTGACTTGAAAGCAGCAGTTCTTTGTTTCTTAGTAAAACCTGCTTTGGGAAATATGCCAAGACTGGAGTAAAATCATCTGATCTGATGTCAGACTTGCAAGGGAAACAGACCAGGGTGGTACCCTTCTTCCACCTGGGTCTCATTCAAAGATCTATAGTTAAGTGAAAGTTGAAGGAAGGAGAAGAATTGGGAGAAAAAAGTAGGCAGAAAGGGCTACTGTGGGGGATTGTGTGCAAAAGGCTTGCCCCAGAAGAATGCATTTTGTCTAAGACAGTTTCCCACTCACTTTTCCTCCTCTAACCCCACCTACTCTCTGGCCCCCTCCACATGTGGCATCTGACTCAACTTTGCAAAACCAGGCGGCTTGATAGTCACCAGAGTCAAGAAATCTTGGCTACTGACTTTAGATTTTTGAACCAAGCAGGCACAAGATTCTTAGCGGCGTTTTGTGTTGCAGTAGATTTGGAAGTCATATTGAATGTTTCTTCACTGGTTTTCTTTATTGGCAGTCAGGCACATAACTAGGATTTCCTATTGCTAGTCCTTATTTTCTTTCATTGTTCAGAAACAAGTTTTCCCTCTGTGAAAATAAACATGTATAAGATATCCTTATATGCTAGCTGGAAAAAAATGTAAATTCTTGGTAGGGGGTCTTACTCTAAAACAGAAAAAATACCTGCTGTACTGCAGTCTAAAATATCATCTCTTCACCATTCCCTCTGGTTTATGGTTGAAATAGGGGGAAATATCCTGCAGTAACCAAAGTAGTAGCCAATGCTGCAAAATACTTTTCAAATGTAGAAGTATAGGCTGGAATACAGCATGGCCAAACTCATCTAACACAGTGACGAGGTTTTGTTTTTTTTCACATTATCAAGCTTACTTTTGTGTGGGTGGGGGAAAAAATAAACTAATAAAATTGAGATCATTATCACGATTGAAAGCATTGTAACTCCTCCACTTACATGTGCATTTTAAACCCCTTAATCCTCAGCTTCTTCATCTGTATAATGGAGATATTTATAGTGTCCACCTTAAACAGCTATTTATGACAACTAAATGTGATAATGTATGTAAAATCCTTAGAACAGCAAAAGAGATGTAGTGCCTTAATAAGTAGCTGTTTAAGTATCATTCAGTCTCTCTTTACTGAGTGTCATCTCTAACCACAAGAATCTTACCATACTTACTGTATTTTTCTCAGACAGTAAGGGTTTGTTTGTTCACATCTTTGTTTATTTAAATATATGTGTGTGTTTGTGTATTTATACACAATATAGAGATATAAAAAGTGGAAGGTCCAATCCTTTCCACCAAGTGTAGGGATACCAATTTTTGTAATATCTTTTCCCTGAACATTTCAAATACAAGTACAAAAGGTATAAAATAAACACCCATTACCAACATGTAGCTTGCACAATTAACATTTTATTATATTTGCTTTACCACATTTCAGTCAATCTATCCATCCCTCAATCCGTCTTATTTTTGCTAACAGCTTTATTGAGATAGTTTATCCACCATAAAATCAACTTGTTTTCAATGTAGTTTATTTTTAACGCATTTACAGAGTGCACAGCCAACACCACTGTCCAATTTTAGAACATTCCCATCTTCCCAAAGAGATTCCTCACACCCATTTGTGGCCGCTCCCTCTTTTCAGCCATAACCCTGGGCAACTGCTAATTTACTTTCCGTCTCTATAGATTTGAAAGGCCGTAAGTTTTGACCAACACAACGAGGATTCATGGGGTGCTCCTGTACTATGACTCGAGGGATTACAAAGATCTCAAAGAAACTGTCTCAAACCAGAGGGACCTAATTTTTTTCACCAGCAGAGGTCATATGTGGAAAAAAAATCTCCCTGCAATTTATGCTGACTCTAATTCCTTATGCCCAGAGCACTAACTCACTCCCATTTTACTGACGAGAAAAAATAAAGCAAGAAAGAGGGGTCAGAAAGACTGAAAGTGGCCAGAAAGCTATGGTAGTGATGGAATCAAGCCAGGGGGCTACTGTTTACCATTTTGCTCACTGCTCCAAAGCTGGCTTTGCTGAGTATCCCTGTACCTCTTTGGAACGTCACTGGGTGGAGGGATATATACGGATTACCCAGCAGCTGATATTTCTGTAGGTTATCGGCCAGTGTGGTGATTGCCTGAACAGATTCCCCAGGATGGCGTTTGAGAGTGAAATCAAAGAAGAGTAGTGACAGGTGTTTGGAAACTGCGTTTGGAATTGGCTTCCTACAGAAAGGAGCTGGATGCTGACTTGGTGGGTGATGAGGGATGTCTGTGGTGTCCTCAGAAGAGAGCTGCTTCTCTGGCAGGAGTCCAAGCAAACAGATTTAGGTTTCTTTTACATTAAAATCCTCTGAAGATATATATGGGGGTGGGAGGAAGATGGAGGAATGCCAGCTTCACGTGTTGAGTATCTTGTCTTTCAGAGAGAAAATTGTCAGTGGTAACCCAAAGGAGAGTATTTAGGATTTACCAACTCTGGGTGCGATTAAAATATTTTTAAAAAAGCACCAGTCCTTCCAGCCTACTGTGCAGCCACAGTTGCCATTTTTCTATTTACAAAAAGATGGGCTCTTGACTCACTGACAAGTGATCCTGTCCTGGGTTCCCTCTCACGACTGTCACCTGGCCCATCAAAGCTTTGCTCATCCTTCCAAGATGGAGTCATCTCTGCCCACATTTTTCACTAACAGGGTAATTTCTCCCATATTTTATTTTCAACCTTGGGAAGCTAAAAAGAAAAAACCCACAGAACAGAACAAAAGCCAGCATTTATGGCGTTGGTGGTAAATGTACTTAGATCTCCTCTGACTACTCAGTCTCTGAAAACTGCAGGGTGAAAACCCAAGTGGTGGACAGGTCACTTTTAATTCAAGCTATGTAGCTTTAGTGTCTATTTGGTGCAACTTGCTTTGAATTTCTGGCACACTGTCCATGCTCAGTAAACACTCTTGAAGGAGTGAATGAGGGGCACAGAGGAACACTCTATTGTCTTGAATAAACACTTGAATCATTCCTGGTTCCTTGCCCCATACACATCCACACACACATGCGCGCGCGCGCACGCACACACACACACACACACACACACACACACACACACGTTGCCTAGAGTTTAGAAGGACTAACTCTTAAAGGCCAATATGCATTTGCATCTCAGTTCAAGGTAAAGAGTTATTTGCTGCTTCTGTAAGGGTCGTATTTCACTGCCTCAAATATGGCAACTTTGTAGAGAAACTTGGCGTTCAGTTAGGTAGAAGTCTTAGTTTATTTAAATCAATATAAGTGAGTTATTTTGAGTTAAAGCCCTTTTCCTCCCATATTGCACGGTATTAGCTGTGGAAAGCATTTTGGAGATCAGGCCCTTATGGCCTGGGGCTCTTCAGGAGTAATCACTTTTTTCTATTATGTTGATAGCAGCTCTAACATGTACTAGCTATGAAATTCTGGGTATGTTGTTGAAATATTTTTGGAGCACTAACTCTCTCATCCTTAAACCACATATAATGATCCTAAGAAATAGGTGGTATTGTGAGGATTAAAGGTCACCTTGTAAGTTGGTACTAAGCTAAAATAAATTACAACTGGTGGAAATTGGGAACTTTATGTCTCTGCAATACCTATTTCCATTTATCCCGAAGCGTAGGTAGACCTTACAATCTGGTTGGTGCAGATCCTACCCACACTCGGTAGATAAAGTGTTCCTGGCCAATCAAATCTTCCTGGGACCCATAGTAGCCCAGTGAGACTCAGACCTGGGACCTTCCTAGATGTGCTGGCAAAAGGAAACTGTCTTTCTGCTAGACTTAAAGCTGGGAGGGCATAAACCTGGTGCTTCCAAGAACCACACACACATTGAAACTTCTTGAGAGTGAGGAGAAAGCACAGAAAAATAGAGCTGAGGCATGGCAAAGAGAAAGGGGGATTCCTTATCACGTGGGTTGAGTATCTAATAGTCATCTGTGAAATTAGAACCATTCCAAGACGTTTCCATTACAATCACTATAAATTTCCCTTATTTGGTTAAGCTGGTTTGAGTTGGGTTCTGACATCTGCGGCTGGGAGTCTTGATTAACAAACTGCTGTACATTTAATAGTGAAACCACCACAGCATCCCACTGCTTTGTCACTTTACCACATCCTATAAGATCGACGCTTGATAGTCTGATCATCTGAAAGCTCATATTTCAGCAGAGTAGAACCAAGGAAAATGATCACTTTATTTCAAAAAGGTGGGAATTCTGGAGCCACTTAATTTTTCACACCTCTAATTCCTCAGGACATACTGGGTAATACTCTAAGCATTTTGAGAAAAAAAAAACAACACAACACTGGAAAGATTGTTTTGGTTGTGCGTTCAATAGTTCATACTTTAAAAAAATATATTTCCATAAACTAGACTGTTCAGAATAAAATTATAATTACTATTACTAAAATTAGGAAGTAGCATTCTTTTTTGGGGGGGGTCGGTGGGCCCTGCCATGCGGCATGTGGGATGTTAGTTCCCTGACCAGGGATCAAACCTGTGCCCCCTGCATTGGGAGCATGGAGTCTTAACCACTGGACTGCCAAGAAAATCCTGGAAGTGGCATTCTTATGTAGATCAAAATACTGGGTTGAGAGTAAAGTCACTCTCTTTCATTTTTTGATAGTGTACTCTGTGACAGTTACAGTAACAACAGGATGGGCTAAAAGGAGATATTGATGGACCCAACCTACTCAAGAGACCGATATTAGCTAACAAAGTACATGATGGAAAAAATGATAAGATGGAGTCGTTGAAAGCCTCTCTGTTGCACCAAATATTTTAATTGCAGTTTTTCATATTCAGAGAGAGTTAATGTCATTCATAGGAAAATGTACATCTTAAAGTAGATTTTAATTATTCCTCCATTGGACTGTCCCTGTCTGGTTGCATAAATGTGGTTTTATGGAAGGATGTCAGCACATAAACTGCTTCCTTGAACCTCTGAGCTGAGTAATCTTGGGAGAAGCAGCACCTTCTCATGAGATCATGGTCATGGACTACTTTGTGGAAGATTATTGACAGTGTGTCAATAGGAGCTCGTAAAACATGTGCTGGAATTAATGTGGCCTCAACAGGAATCTCAGAGATGAATTAGATGCTCTAATCAAAATTAGATTGTGTTCACTAAACAGTAAGTCACTGAATAATGTCACTAGCATATGTTAGCATTATAATGCAGGATATGTAACATAGACTATTGATCTTCAAGTAGCTAAAGAATCCAGTTGGTTGGTTTTAAATGCTACCCACACATCAGATGCATATGGATAACTAGGCATGTATGTATGAATTCTTGTGTTTTTGCCTGTAATTTGTGATATCCTGGTGAATGATACATCTTAGAGGCAGATTACCTCATACATAATATTAAAATCTGTATTTTTCTTACCTTCCCTTTCTTTTTGCTTTAAAATTTTTCTTTGTTGGTTTTTGTTCAATTACAAACATATCTTTACTGTTGTAAGAAAGTAAAAGTATATCCAAAGATGTTGAATTAGTAGGGGTTCAGTTAGAAAAGAGAAACCACATAGTAATTGGAACAGGAAGTTTAATATAAAAATTTGTGAATTGTAATAGGAGATTGGAGTATCAAGGGATTTGTTACTAAGAATTGAGGAGCACCCTAGTTAATATCAGAATAGCAGATATAAGGAACAGTCACTACCCTCAGGGCTGAAATAGAGCATTATAGAAGAACCTTCCTGCCCCAGGCTGAGACCTAGACCTTGATGGGTTTCATGGCCCTTGTTAATTTCAGCAGCTAATTTTCCTTATTGGTTACATGCACTGAATAGAGCAGAAATATAGGGTTTTCTCTGTGAGGGATTGGCAACTTGATGCTAAATGTCATGACAGGCAGCAAGAGTCTACCACCAATTAATGCATTTCCTGCAGATGAATTGTCCAGAAATGAAGCCTTCATGTTGAACGCATAATACATTACTTGATCCACTAATGCAACTACTTTTTGAAAATTTCATTTTTCTGATGATGACAACTTGGTAGGGGTTTAAATGAGACTGTGGCAGAATGAGATGCTGGCAGAAAGTGACTAAAAACCAAGGGAGGAGTGAAATTGTTTTGTTAATCCTTCCCTTTGCCAGAATGATGGCTGATGATTAAATATTTCGTAATACCTTAACAGAAACATGGTC
The DNA here is from genome assembly GCA_004363435.1 of Platanista minor. Classification (NCBI taxonomy): domain Eukaryota; kingdom Metazoa; phylum Chordata; class Mammalia; order Artiodactyla; family Platanistidae; genus Platanista; species Platanista minor. The sequence continues at coordinate 13,433 of RJWK010058817.1, forward strand.
ATTTCATACAACTGTAATATTAAACCCGTTTTTTGGTCTCTTCTCTCTCCATGGCTCCAATCAATACACACCTAATTTTATAAGAGAAAATTGACACCAAAGGGAATGTTACCTTCTTAATGACTATTTAAATCCATAGATTAAAATTAGTTTGCCAGGGCTTCCCTGGTGGCACAGTGGTTGAGAGTCCGCCTGCCGATGCAGGGGACACGGGTTCGTGCCCCGGTCCGGGAAGATCCCACATGCCGCGGAGCAGCTGGGCCCGTGAGCCATGGCCGCTGAGCCTGTGCGTCTGGAGCCTGTGCTCCGCAACGGGAGAGGCCACA
>RJWK010058819.1:0-13758 GCA_004363435.1 Platanista minor
TTTTTTTTTTTTTTTTTTTTTAATTTATTTTTGGCTGCACTGGGTCTTCATTGCTGCGTGCGGACTTTCTCTAGTTGCGGCGAGCAGGGGCTGCTCTTCGTTGCGGTCTGCGGGCTTCTCATTGCGGTGGCTTCTCTTATTGCGGAGCACGGGCTCTAGGTGCGCGGGCTTCAGTAGTTGTGGCATGCGGGCTTCAGTAGTTGTGGCTCGCAGGCTCTAGAGCGCAGGCTCAGTAGTTGTGGTGCTCAGGCTTAGTTGCTTCGTGGTATGTGGGATCTTCCTGGACCAGGGCTTCAACACGTGTCCCCTGCAGTAGCAGGCGGATTCTTAACCACTGTGCCACCAGGGAAGTCCTAGACTTAAAGTGCAGTCGCCAGACCAACAGCATCAGTATCACCTGAGATTATAGAAATGCAAATAATCTGGCCTCACCCCAGACCTACTGAATCAACCTCTGGGGGTGGAGCCACCACTCTGTGTTCCAGGTGAACCTGATACCCACTCAAGTTTGAGTATATAAAGTCCTACTGCTTTGAATAGATAAGAGAGGGATAAAACCTGATTCTGCCACTTTATTTTCCAAGCTAAATTGGACCAAAAATACCATTGACGTTGGGAAAACAGAGGGCATGCTACTTGATGGCCCATTTACAATTCAATAAGCAGGTTAAATTAGACAAAATCATGTCACTGACATAAGACAACTGTTTCTCCCTATTCACGCTAGAAAATCGATGAAAAAGAAAAGTTACCAAGGGGTATTAGCCAAGACTGTGAAGAAAGGCCCTCTCATTAGCTTACTGTTAGGAATGAAAACTGCTACAGCCAAGGGGAATTTGGCAATATCTAACAAAATTAACTTACGTGTTTACCTTTTGACTTAGCAATCTCACTTCCAAGAATCTACCCTAAATATACACCTCTAACATTATGAAATTATACATACATAAAGTTATCCACTGCAGCACTGTTTCTGATTGCAAAGTACTAGAAACAACTTACATGGGAACATTTAGAAAACTGGCTAAATAAACCACGTGATATCGAGACAAAGGACACTATGCTGCTGTAAAAGAAGAACCCAGAATATACTATTAAGTGAAAAAAGCAAAGTCCATAAATATATACCATACGTCACCTTGTGTGTATGAAAGAATGAGAAAAGAAAATATACCACCTGTATCTGCATATTTTTGCAAAAGAAATAAAAGAAAGATAAGCCAGAAAGTGACACTTATAGTTACTTATAGGAACTAGGAGCAAGGATGTGAACTGGGGTGGGAGTGGGGGCCCGTTTGACATTTCTGGGTACAATTTTCACTTTCACTTTCTGGATACATATTAATGTTTTATATATTCAAATAAATAAAAACAACAAGCATGAGTAAAGGGATCCTAAAATGGAACACAACAGAAACACGGGACACAACTGTATTTCAAATAAAGAACATAATCACATTGAAGAAAGGAAAAAGGGAATTAGCTCAAGCAACTTTTGAATGCAGTACTTTCACTACATACCCTCAGTCTAAGGACAAAAAGAACCATAAATAAATATTGAACTCTAGTGATTAGGTTTCTGTTTCACAGTAGTACAGGTAAAAAAATTCTAAAACCATTTTTAGGATTGAGCAAGTAAGTAGGTATATTGAGAACACTGGAAGTCAGGTTTTTCACAGATGGTGAATGAGTTACAAATATGGAAAGGAACGAATGCCAGAAAGAGCTCTGTGGTACTAGACTGAAAGTGGCGGTACCAGTAGGAATTCATGGTTTTTAATGGATGGATGGATGGACAGATAGTTGCATACATACACATTATGTATATATGTATGTATATATGTATACACACATTATGTGTAATGTGTCTGTCTACATATCTTTTTTTTCTTTCTTTCTAGCTTGGAATTCCAAGAGGGCCTAACAGTTACGACACCCTGGTAGCAATGAACACACCTAGCACCAAGATCTAAATACCATTCTCCCCTAAAAGGAACTAGGGCTCCTTGGTGAATTGGCTGATTCCAGGACTGAAGCAGAGAAAGTATACAATACGAAATGAGCTTGGAACATCATGCTGTGCCGGAAAGTAAGTAAATAACTCAAATTATGATGAGGGCATGTCTAAAGGCTAAGGAGCCAGCTTGAAGGAGCTCCCATTGGCCGAATTTGGGAGAATTTGAGCATCAAAGTTAAGTACTGGCAGTAACAGTTTATAAACCACTGACTAATAATCTATGAGTTCATAAAAATATAAATAAATAAGTAAATGAAGAAATAAACAAGCAAACAAATATCTGAATACAACATGAAGAAATAGCAGACAAATCTAAGTTCAGGTACATTCTAAAAAATACTTTGCCTGTACTCTTCAAAAATACGAAGGTCATGAAAGAACAAGTAAGGATAAAGAATGGTCCCAAATTAAAAGAAACTAAAGAGACATGACCATTAAATACTATCCATACAAATGGATGCTGGACCCAGTATAAGGGGAAAATGCTACAAAAGTCATTATTAGGACAATAGATAAAATTTTAAATGTATTCATTCTTATCAATGCAATAAGGTTATGTAAGAAAATGTCTTTTTCTTAGGAAATATGTATTGAAATACGTAAGGATTAGTCTACAACTAACTCAAACAGTTCAGAAAAAAACAGTATGTATGCAAGAGGGAAAGAGCTAATGAAAAAGCCAGTGAAGCACATGGTCAAACCTTGGCGAATTTGGGTAACATGTATGTTTGGTAGTTTTTTAAGCAAATCATGGAATTCTCTGTAAATCTGACATCATTTTAACATAAAATGTTACTCAAAAGCCATCAGTTTCTTTAAAATATAATCAAAGCAAAGAAATAGAAACAGTTTTTTCAAGCAAAGAAAACCTTCTTAAACCTCCCTCTGTGTTTTGAATGAATCTCCCCGTGAAATGTCACTGTTCGCCAGAGAGTTGAGAGAATTAAAGGGAAAAGAAGGTCTAGGAAAGAAAGGTTATGCATGGAAGTAGCTGGAAAATATTTCTTGACTCTTTCCAAAGGTACTTTTGGATTTTCTATACAATCATAGAGTCAGTCACTTTCCCTGTCTTTGTCAAATACGTTTGTTTCTCATAAATTTGACATTAATATATTTCCATTTCAATGTATTTAAATGCAAAACTTTGCCTCTTTCAGAGCCTCAACTGCCTCACGATCATGTGAGTTCAAACTCATTATAATTTTCATTTTTAAAGAGCAAAAAACTAAAGCAAAGACATACAGTGTTGCGCATGCATCTCAGGATCAATAATGCAAGGCAAGGGCTTCCCTGGTGGCGCAGTGGTTGAGTCCGCCTGCCGATGCAGGGGGACACGGGTTCGAGCCCCGGTCTGGGAGGATCCCACATGCCGCGGAGCGGCTGGGCCCGTGAGCCGTGGCCGCTGAGCCTGCGCGTCCGGAGCCTGTGCTACGCAACGGGAGGGGCCACAACAGTGAGAGGCCCGCGTACCGCAAAAAAAAATAAAAATAAAAATAATGCAAAGCAAGCCAAGAACAGAAAACTCCACAAGTCTGATCCAATTTCCACATCACAATTGCCTTGATTTGACTCGTTTTGGATCACACATTTCTGGATACTACATATGGTAAGAGAAATAGTAATAGGAAGCCCATTTTCTAACATATTCATGGGAATTCATTTTTGCTTAAAAGAGATTAAAAAAACAATATCAATGTTTTAACCAGAGATTTAAGCCTAATAGCATTCCCAACAGCTGCTCCTAAGCTGCTACCAACTTCATTTAGGCATAAATGAAAGCTTTTGCGTATGAATACAGGAAAGCTAAAACTAAAGACCATTTCCAAAGGACATTTTTTTTAATGATAGCAATATTTCTGTTTCAGAATTTTTCTCCCTTGGCATTCTTTCATTTAAAACTGCCACAGGTGGTGACTATAACCAAGAGATGATGGCTGGTAGAGCGGCTCTTTCCATACCTGAAAAAAAAAGTTCATTTCACTAATGAAATGGTGAGTCTTTAATTCATGCTATTCCAATAGATATTTTTTAGTTTCATAAGAGAGGTTTATTTTTTGCTTTTTAACTGTTATTTCATTTCCTAACTCAAGTTCAGCTCCTGGCAGCAACTTCACTTTAATTACAGATGCATTAACAGTAAGTCTGCAGTGCTGAGGCATAGATTAAATCATCTCACAGTAGATTTACATCAGCCTTCACATCTCTATGATGGATCATTCCCCAGAATCATTAATAAGAATATAATTAACAAGTAACTACTAAATGTCAGACTGCAGTCACAGAACAACAACAAATCCATATTTCAGAACTTACTGCTCATGTTTTTTGATACCATAATAAATTCCTACTTCCTTGATTCACAATTTTGCTAAAAGGCAGATTTATCTTTTGTAAAATGAACCAAAGCATACAGGTTAAAATTTAAGCCTAATGGAAATAAAAATGCATAACATTCCAAACCAGTGGAAGGGAAATCATGAAAACATTTAATCCATATAATAAATAAGGGTAAAGCAATAAAAAAGAAAAAGCATTACGGGGACTTCCCTGGTGGCGCAGTGGTTAAGAATCTGCCTGCCAATGCAGGGGACATGGGTTTGAGCCCTGGTCTGGGAAGATCCCACGTGCCACGAAGCAACTAAGCCCGTGAGCCACAACTACTGAGCCTGTGCTCTACAGCCTGTGAGCCACAGCTACTAAGCCCACATGCCACAACTACTGAAGCCTGTGCTCTATAGCCTCTGAGCCACAACTGCTGAGCCCAGGTGCCACAACTACTGAAGCCTACGTGCCTAGAGCCTGTGCTCGGCAACAAGAGAATCCACCGCAATGAGAAGCCTCCGCACCGCAACGAAGAGTAGCCCCTGCTCGCCGCAACTAGAGAAAGCCCGTGCGCAGCAACAAAGACCCAATGCAGCCAAAGGTTAATTAATTAATTTTAAAAAAACAAAAAAAAGCAAAAGCATTAGTGCATAGTTAAAAAAAAAGAAGTAAATAGAAAATGGAGGAAAAAACTGAGGAAATAAATAAATCTCAATATAACAGCCATCACAGTTGATATATCTCTTCTACATAAAAATCACCAGCTAACAGATCAATTCTCAGTTCGACTTTTTTTAAATTCCAGCAATATGCTATTTAAGAGACCCATCTGAAATATAGTGGCACTGCTCTGCTATGGTTATTACTAAATACTGATATTTCAGCAGTCACATTTATGTGTCTTTTTTTTGACACCAATAGATGCTGCTTTAGTTTCTCGTAATCCCAGGGGGAAAAAAGCACGCAGAGAAGTTGACAGCTTTCTCCAGAAAATGAGGCACAAAGAAACAAAACGTTACTGTGATGAATGACTGCTTTGTTAAGATATAAAGCCTGTGGCTATTTTTTTGTCACTTAACATGTAACTCCTTTCTTCTGCATTAGAATATGTCCTCCCCAAGAGGTTTATTAAGAAAGGATTTGGCCAAAGAACAGAAAGCATATAATTTTCCATACGTTACTGTGAAATGTGAAAACATGTTAATTCTATGTGCTACGTGTCAAAAGAAAGGGCCAAATATTTGAATCTGTATCTAAGAGTCATTAAAAACGAAAAGAATAACTTATCCAACTCATTTTATAGAGAGGAAATTGGAGGTTCTGGTGTTCAAGGTTGCTCAACAACCATGAAGGGTACAAAGGCAGGACAGTATTTCTATAAACCTAGAGAGCTAATAGTGACAGAATCAGATATTGAATTCATGGGAAGCCATAAGGTGAGAACACTTCCCTTGTATGGTACTGAAAGCTCTACGCCTATGGTTTTTTTGCACTTGTTCAGAGGGGCAACCTCTGTTTTCCATTAAGCAGTGCTGTGAATATGTGAAGACCAAATATTATGCAGGTACTAAGTCTTCTCTTCTCTGAGGTATACCATGCTCAATACTCCGGGCATACCGGGCAGGCACTTTACAAAAAATCATCTCACTATGGAGACTACAACATCCCACTCTCAGCAACTGATACAGCTATTAGATAGAAGATTAGCAGAGACAGAGAAGTGAACAACACATCAACCAATGAGATCTAACTGACATTTATAGAACACAGCACCTAACAACAGCAGAATACACATCCTTATCAAGTGCCCAAGGAATATTCACCAAGACATATCACATCCTGGGACATAAAACAAACCTCAACAGGTTGAAAAGAACTAAAATTATCCAGATTATATTCTCCAACCGTAATGGTATCAAACTAGAAACCAACAGCTGAAAGACGGTAAGAAAATTATCTCATTTTAACCATCCCAACACACTTTTGAGAAAGGTACTGTAACACACATTGTACACTTAATGAAAGAGTGAGACTCAAAGAAGCTATGCTACCTATGTAAGGTCATAAGCATTTAGTGTTAAAGCTAAAAATTTTATTCAAGACTATCTGACTCCAAAGTCTACAGTTTCCACAATACTATGTTACCTCTCAACAAGCAGAGCTTCCAATCCAGTAATTGCCAAACTTGATCACACTCTCCCATATTATTTTTTTTGAAAGCCTGTGTTCCAAATGTTTTTATTCATGTACTACCATCCTACTACGTAAGTCAACATACAAAAAGTAGATATTTTGAAAAGATGCTCGTCTAAATAAACATGAACAGAAGTCCTAATGTTTTATTTATGTAACACAGTGACGGTCATGGATATCCCTCAAGGTTGAGCATTCCATCTAAAACCCTACCTCTTTTTCACCTGCTCTTAAGATATTTTCTTCCCCATCTTTACTCATACAGTTCATTTTTTACACCCAAATTATAGCACTGCCCATTTATCCTTGTTCAATTACGGTCCACTGCTCCATTCTATCCCAGGTCTGTCATCCATCATTGACTGTCACTCCCAGCTTCACATGAGCTGCTACATTGATGGACCTGCCCTCAATAGCTTTATTCAATCAAGAATGAAAATTTCAACAGCACAGGGTTAATTCTTCAGCTTGTCAGACTGGGATTACCAACAACTTGGAACACATTTTTTCAGCCACTTTTTAATTCACTTAATTGTTCTCACAATCCGTACTTCACCATTTTCTTTTTAGGATATCATACAAGATTTCTGCAAACACCCTGTGGAAGTTTAAGTGTGGTATATACCACTTTTCAGACAAGTTCACTACTTGAAGAAACCCTGAGAACCAACCAGTCCAAATGCTCCAGTTTAACTGAAAAAAAACACTGCGATTCAGAGAAGCTAAGTGGTTCTCTCAGGTCACCCAGTCAACTGAGACAGAATCTAGTTCAGGGCTGAAATCATCTGGATTAAACCTGGGTTCTCACTACATCATCAGTGGCCTAATAGAGAAAAAGGGAAACACTGACTGAGTATGGTGATGTATGCCAAGTGTCACAGCCAGTGCTGCATACTTCCTAACCAAAACCTCCATTTATTGGCAAAATAATAATTGCCTATAGGATCAGCCAGACAGCATAAGTGAATGAGCAGGCAAGGTACAGCCAGCTGGGAACAGTGGTCCCACCCAAAGAGGACCTCACAGGCACACAGTTCAAGTACGCAACCAGAGACACAGGTGCAAGGCGGCCAGATCTTCTGATTTCTTCTGAGGCTTAAACGTCAGCAACAATTTCAAATTTGACACAGTCCCCGTCAAAGAAACCACATCCAACTGGCAAACCACTCAATATATGCCAGGCATCTTGCATACTTTCTTTCTTTCCACAACCAGGGTTTTAATGGATGAGGCACTTGGAGCTCAGAGAGATTAAATAAGGTTGCCCACATAGCTAAGAAGTAGCACAGTCATAACTCAAGCCTGTTTAATTAACACCTGCACTATACTGCCTCATTTAATCCTTATAACCACCCTCAGAGGCAGTTACCATTATCCACGTTTACAGATTGGGGGAAGTAAGTCACAAAGACTAGTAGATTCTCCCCTGACATACCAAAAACCCAGTTTTATATCTTCCAGTTTTAATAGGGATGAAAGACTCTCAAGCAGTGAGTCTTAAAATTAGAAGATATTTCTTGACTTGCTTTTTTTTTTTTTTTTTTGGCGGTACGCGGGCCTTTCACTGTTGCGGCCTCTCCCGTTGCAGAGCACAGGCTCCGGACGCGCAGGCTCAGCGGCCATGGCTCACGGGCCCAGCCGCTCCGCGGCATGTGGGATCTTCCCGGACCGGGGCACTAACCCGCGTCCCCAGCATCGGCAGGCGGACTCTTAACCACTTCGCCACCAGGGAAGCCCTTGACTTGCACTTTTTACTTTGCTTGGAGGTCACTGTCCAGATTCTTGTGCCTCTAAAGTAAGCCAATTTCAACTTTAATGGAACAAATAAATAACACTGACTATGAACTGTATCTGATGAAATAATCAGTAAACTCTGAGATTACACTCATTTCTGTGTTTTAGCACCAGGTCCTAACTTGAATTCGGGAGGACATGTAAATACAATATTCTGTGTAACTAGGACTAAGAGTTCTCTCCCTGAATCAAAATGTCGGCAACCAAAGGTTAACTATTCTATTTTCTTAACCTCTACTCATTCATAAACCTCTCTCCAGCCCAGGGACATACAGAATATGTTGGTGTGAAAACATACACACACCACACTTACTTCAAGGGCTGACATTCCAGGGACAACTTCTATGTCTCTGTCCCCACACCTACCAGGCATCTCAAAAATGGATTTTCTGGCTCCTATCCTACAGCTATATCATCTACTGCTGAGCCTGCACATGGGGCTGAGAGTCATCCCAGGAACACACAATAGCGGACCAAAGAGAACCAAAGCATTGTCTGAGGGAGGGATCAGAGCCAAACAGAGACTTCGTTCATAACTTGGGATCCCCATGTAAGTACAGGGAGGCGCCTCACGCTCTCTCCCCTTTCCCGTTCTTCCTCCCCACTCTGCATGCCCTCCCTAGGTCCCCCGTTCTCCCGTCAGTTAATTCCCTAGGAACTACCGTTGGCAAGAAAATTTCCATCACCGTTTCTCCATCTCCCATTAAAAGTCACTTGAGCCTTTGTTCAGCTCCATTCTTGCTCAGAGGAGGATAATTTGATGACTGATTTCCTATTTAATCAGTTACCTCTCAGGGACATTTGCATTTTAAGCGGGGGCTCCCAAAGATGGGAAGACTTAATCTAAAGGACTCATTTCTCATGGTAGATTTTCTGGTCCCTTGGTAGGGCGAGAGGTGTTGACCTCAAGGTACAGCTTGGAGGACTTCAGTCACACTCCTCCCCGTAATTTCCAACAGTTCGCCTCCCAGTAAATACACTACAGAGTTCCTACTATGTAAATGCAGCTTCAAGCCACCTTCAAATAAGCACCCAGTTTTTTAAAAAAAAATTACTGTGGGGGATATCTCCCAATGTTCTTAAATGATTTTTAAATGAGGTTATGTATTAAAATGCCTAGCACTGTGGATGGTATAGATAGTAAACATTTAATAAACAATGTTGTTTGGTACTGTTTTTTATTAATTGTTATTATAAACCCATTTTCTTTCACACATCTAGTGAAATTCAGATGAAATAAAGCCTCCCCCAAGAGGAAGAGAATGAAAATATGCCATAACAAGAAATCAAACAAAGGGGAAGCATTATGATTTACTACTAAAAATAGAAAAGTTATCAGAAATGGCTACTCACCTTGCTGTAGTTGTATAAACAAAATAGATCTATTATAGATTTTGGTTTTTGCTAGGAAAGAACAAAGTATCAGGAGGAAAAAGACACCAACCACCAACACTACATAGCCCTCACAAGAGAAGGAAAAAGCGTTTTCCCTTATAAGTGGCTACTGAAGGTACAGCATCAGACACTCCAGACTGAAGTTTTTAATTAACAATTTATTAAAGACTGTTAAAAAGAGCAGCATCTTATTCACTGTTCATGAAACCAACTTTCTGCAGCCAGAGTAGAGTATATGATATGAATACCAGAAAGAAGCATTTCCGAACAATTCAGCCTCAAGAGTGATCTAATATGGAGCACCTCCTACAATTCTACCTGCAGTTAATCAGTTAATCCAATTCTGGATGCTCATCTATAACAGCAGTCCAACAACACACAATTTTTATTAAGCCATTAAAACTACACGAAATCTTTATGCTGAGAGCACTGTAAACTGAGTATGTGGAAAATCTTCCATCAGAATCACTAAGAGGTAGGGTCAACCTCTTCTGTTGCAATAATAATTAAAATAACCAATTTCTACTGTGTGCTAGACACTGTCTTAAGGGCTTTACATATTTTAACTCATTAATCCTTACAATTAAACCCTACAAAGAAACAACTATTATTCCATTTTACACATAAGTACAAAGTATAGACAGATTAAGTAATTAGCTCAAGTGACAAGGTGAGTGCCAAGAATGTCAACTAATAGCATGCATATGGTGTTTCCCTGTTTACAAAGCACGGGCTTTGGAAGGCACATTATCTCTGGTCCTCCTAACTGCCTTGTGAGGCAGGTATTTTTACTTCTGTCCCTAATTCATAGGTAAAGAAACCAACTAGAGAGGTAAGTAATTTGCCTAAAGGCACAAGTAGTTAGAGGCGCTGACATCAGAAACCAAGTCAACCACAAGAGCCGACCCACGTAGGGCGTGTAAGGACCTACTGCCACAGATCTCACCTCTACATAGGATGACACAGGGAGACCTCGAGGACCATCTGCCGCTTAAATCTCTCTGCTTTCCTGCCCCCAATTCTCCAAGTGGTCACGTGTACATACCTTTATCACAGTGTTTACTGTAGTATATTAAAATGGCCTGTTCATGCATTTTTTTCTCCTCTTAGACAAGAAACTCCTGGAAGGCAAGATGATGAGTTATTCATCACATTATTATTCATTACATAATATACTAATTCTTAATATAAAGTGGCTGGCAACTAGTAGGGGCTAAAAAAAAGCAGAAATGAAATACTAGTTCAATGTGCCTAAGTTTATTAGATTACATTCCTCTTTGAGGTCCATGACCAAACTCTATTTCAAGACCATTCCCTAGGAACAGTCACATTTTGTTAATAATTTAAAATGTTTTTGACTGACAAAAGATTAATCTCCAAAATACACAAACAATTCATGCAGCTCTATGTCAAAAGAAACAAACAACCCAATCAAAAAATGAGCAGAAAGTCTAAATAGACATTTCTCCAAAGAAGACATACAAATGGCCAAAAAGCACATGAAAAGATGCTCAACATCACTAATTATCAGAGAAATGCAAATCAAAACTACAATGAGGGGACTGCCCTGGTGGTACAGTGGTTAAGAATCCGCCTGCCCGTGCAGGGGACACAGGTTCGAGCCCTGGTCCCGGAAGATCCCACATGCCGCGGAGCAACTAAGCCCTTGCGCCACAACTACTGAGTCAGCACTCTAGAGCCCTTGAGTCACAACTACTGAGCCCGTGCGCCACAACTACTGAAGCCCCCGTGCCTAGAGACCGTGCTCCTCAACAAGAGAAGCCACCGCAATTAGAAGCCCATGCACCACAACGAAGAGTAGCCCCTGCTCGCCTAGAGAAAGCCCGTGCACAGCAACGAAGACCCAACACAGCCAAAAATAAATAAGTAAATAAATAAATTTATTTAAAAAAAAAAAAGAATTAGTTTCCTTTATACTAAGCAGTCCATTTGCCCATGAAGTTAAGGCTAATATTACCTCAAAGCCACTGCTGAAATTTAAAGTATTGCTCTGGTATTTTTACTGCTTCTGAAACTAAGCTGAGCGTATAACTAATAGAGTAAGTATCTGCAGATACTCCAAACCAATTCAAAGTTCTATGTGGTGAATACAAACACTTTTAGTTCTGGTCCGAGCATTAATATATTTTATATATGGCATCGAAACCAAAACTGTGTCAGCATATGACTCAACAGCAGCACACGAACATGGTAGAGGAAAGAGTTTATTTATACATATCCACAGTTCATTCCAAGTACGATTTCAGGGTACTGAGATAGAACAGAAGGGGTGAACCAACCTCAGATCTCATCCTAACTTAAAATGTAACACATTAGGCCTTAACAGTACTTTCCTTCAGCTTCAAGAAGCACAGGTCTCTGTGCAGAGCCACCTGGACCCCCTTCTCCCCTCTTCCTGGGACACAGCAGGTGGGGCTGACTCAGGAGGCTCTGGCTGAAGGCAAGCAGGCAGGAAGGGTATGGTGACCCTAGAGATGATCCGGTTTAGACCACATGGATTGGATCTGTTCAGTGTGCTCAAGAACATTACTGGGGCTAGAAGTCCAGAGGAGGTAGACCCAGAAGATGTGACAGCAACTAGGTCAGTTGATGTGAAAAATAAAGGAAAAGTGCTACAATAAGCGTTTCAAAACATTTAGGTTTTAAGTGGTATGTTTATATAAACACTATTTTGTTTTTTTTTAAGGCTTTAGGTAATCAAGGTGTAATGTAAAACCGATTTCTTCATAAATGACTTGAAAATTGACTATTCAGACTCGACTTACAAGGCACATAAATCGATCCATCACACAAAACATACTGTGAAATATTAAGTCATACTGCTATGTGCTTTATTAGAATGGACTCAGTTCATGTCACCAGCTTCCCAAGCTGCATGATCAGGAAGGCAGGGGCAGAGCGTACAGTAAAACACCCGATTTCCCGATTACAGAGCTGAACCCGGGGAGGGATGGAAAAGAGCCTGCAGTGTGTTCCTTGTTGTCATTCATCTTCCCACAGTTATATGAAAAAGCAAGCGTTATGCGAATTCAGAAAGATGAAACAATGGAATGTCATCTAGGTACTTATTTTATAATAAATTACGGTCTTCTGACCTGCTGGATTGTGATTTTCTTTTCCCCTTTACAGCTTCCCATTCATGGACCCTGGCTCAAAGCCTCTTAGGGGTCCAGAGCATTTCCAGAGAAAAAGAAAAATGCACGCTGATCCAGTGCCTCTCTTCATCACCACCCTCCGCTGAGGGATATTTCACAGAAAGGCAAAGAACTGTTTGATGTCTGAACATCTGCAGAACACTGAACCATGGTTTCTTCCGGGACCTATTTAATCTCACTGCAGACCTCCAATCACATCCTCCCGGAGCAGCATGTCTCTGTCATTAAAAGGAACAATTGAGATGGAAAATGTCCACATGTTACCACACCCAGTTATTTTTCACTTTTTACCATTACCTCATTTTCTCTACTTATTATACTCTTAAAGTTGCAACAGAGTGTTACACTTCTGTCACAAAACAATGCGTTCTCTTATCTTTCAGCATACTATTTCTTATCCACAGTAATTACTGATTAATATAGTCAGTGGTGATTAAATTCATTTTTACCCACAATTTCATTTTCATAAATGTTCTCTTTAAACATTTTCTTATTTTCTCTTATGAGATTCCTGGGCATTCCTGGACATGGTATATATCACTTTCATCATTAAATTCCGTTGATTCTGGGCCCTAATCTACTCTTCTGGGCTAGCCTTACAGACAGGCATACTGATTCAGAGACAGAGCTCTCCTATAAACAAATCAAAACCCTCATTTCTTAGCAGAAAGGCAAGATTCATATCTACTGCTACATTTTCCATGACTGCTTATCCACTCATTTGTATAACAAAACTTCAGTGAACAAATACGAAAAAACACAACAGTCCCCCTTCTCTCCTGGACTGCAGTTGTTCGGGGAAACAGCACAGAAACCCATCAGAGAAATAAGTCACAATCACCAGAGAAAGGAGAGATCATG
>RJWK010058820.1:0-13758 GCA_004363435.1 Platanista minor
TATATATATATATATATATTATTTATTTATTTGGCTGCGTCAGGTCTTAGTTGCCGCACATGAGATCTTTGTTGCGGCATGCGGGGTCTTTCGTTGTGGCGTGCAGCAGGCTTCTCTCTGGTTGTGGTACACGGGCTCCAGAGCGCGCGGCTCAGTAGTTGCCGTGCACAGGCTTAGTTGCCCCGCGTCATGTAGGATCTTAGGTCCCCGACCAGGGATTGAAGCCGCATCCCCTGCATTGGAAGGCAGATTCTTAAACACTGGACCACCAGGGAAGTCCCCCATATCTGACTTTTTAACCAGCCTCCTTCTAACTGGCTCTGAAAGGTGGCAGCCGCAGCCTCTGGGCCCTTGGAGGAAGGAGACGGAGGGGGCCGGCCTGTGAAACAGGAGCAGGGCTGCTGAGGGATAAAGACAAAAGGGTTTCTTCAGAACCAGGCCTTTTAAAGATAAGCCTGCTTTCTTTCCCTCCTCCCTTCTCCCCTCCTCTCCTTTTCCCTCCATCCATTTCCTTGGGGGAGGGGTGGCGAGGGGGGACAGAGCCATCTGCTGTGAATGAGCCTTGAATGGGGGGTGTCAGGACACCCAGCATCGGGTCCTGGCTTTTGCTGCCATCTCCGTGTGTGACCTCGGGCCTGTCACATCCCTTCTCCGGGCCTCAGTTCCCCACCTGAACAGTGGTAGGTGGCACACAGATGTTGTGGGGCTGCTCCTGTCTCTCATCGTGATGTGATTCGGGCTGAGAAATTGCCCCGTGATGGGCCCGTCTCCCCAGGAAGGTAGGGTCTCTGAGGACTGGGTCCTGGCTGGGCCTGGACCCCCAAGACAGGTGAGGGCGTCCCACAGCACATGCCCAGGAGCAGGGAGACAGGAGTGGTGAGAGCTGAGGAACCAGGCCTAGAAGCTGAGAGCCCAGGGGGTTCAGTCTGAGGACGGCTGGGTTTACCAGGGTAGCTGGCGGGAGTGGGTGCAGTGGTCTACATCTGTGGCTTTTTGTCAGAGGGAGCGCTCTTGCTATTTCATTCATTGTCTGTGGTTGCAGGGTGGTCTTGCTCCTCTTTAGATCATCTAGGTGGCGCTTGGGGGCCTGGCACAGGGGCCTCAGACCAGCTGGCACCCCCACGAGGGCCCTCCCCTGTGAGCAGGAGCTCAACAGGGCAGGAGCTGTCACTGTTCCCTTCCAGAAGACTCCAGAAAAGTGACTTTGGAGCAGAAGTGGTAATGCCTGCTGGCACACCACCCTTGAGGCCTAGAAAGTACCCTGAGGCTCAGTGTTGCCATCTGTGAAATGGGAATGCTGGACAGCAATGTCCCTTACAGGGTGGACCCTCAGTGGCTGTGGGAGACCATGCCTGGTGCATAGCAGGTGCTAAATAAAGGGCCTCCATTACAGCTCATAGAGATGCTCACAGCAGCCCTGTGAGTCAGGCAGGGCTAGTGATTGCCATTCCTATTTTGGGGAGGCCCAGAGAGGCAGATCAACCTGCCTAAGGTCTCCCACCTGGGAATGGAGGGGTGGGATTTGTTTTGGATTGCAAGTCCAAGCTTCTCACTCCCGCAGAGCTCAGCATTTAGACTGGAGAAATGGGAGAGGGGCAGCCCCATCTAGTTGCTGGGGAGACGCAGGGTAAGGTTTGTTTGGGGAATCTAACGGGGGCAGGGAGGCCTTGAGGGCTGGCACAGAGTGGGGCTGTTGGGATGGACTCAGTGCCATGTTAGGTTTCTAAGTGGATAGAGACAGGAAGGAAGGGTTTTCAGTGGCTTGTCCTGGGCGGGGGACGCGAGGTCAACCTGGACGAGGCAAAACTTGGGAGGCCTTCCTGGTTTGCCAGACCCAAAGGGCAGTGGCTAATCCCAGGTGGAAGAGAACCTTGGGAGTGATTTAAGGGGGAGCCAGTGCGTCCCTGAACACAGCCTCCAAATGGGGCATCAGTGTTGGAACCTGACCAGGGTGCTGCCCTGGGGTTAGAGGCCATGGGAGTGGAGTTGAAGGGAGGAGCCCTTGATGGGACGTGGTGAGAGTGACCAGTTGCTTCCTCTATGCTGGCCGGGGCCCCATACCCCTTACGCCTCATTGTCTTCCCACCAGCCGTGGAAGTGGGTCTTTTTTTATCCCCATCTTATGGGGAGGGTAAGTGAGGCTCAGAGAAGCTGAGCAGTTGCCAAGTTCACATGAATGAATACGGGCTTCCAGCCCAGGCCTGTCCCAAAGCCCCTGCCCTCTACCGCTGGCTGAAGCCATCCCCGGAGCCCCCAGAATGCTGGGTGGTCTGGCCAGGGATGCCCACTCCCAGGCTGGTGGGGGCTGCATTCAGGGGGCCGTGAGGCAGCCAAGGGAGGGGTCTCTTCCACATCTTCAGCAGCCTGGCCTGGGTCACAGGTGTACGGGAGATGGCCTGGCAGCATGGGGACTGTCTGGCTCGGGAGGTTTGGGAAGGAGTAAGAACAAGTGGAGGTAGTCTTCTACCCCCTCCTGCCTAGAAACGTCCAGAATGGCCTCCTGGACACAGGAGAGCTGTGGAGGGTCCCTGACTCTGAGGAACAGCCATAGGACAGGCCCCCTTTCCCAGTCCACCCCTAGCTTCCATATTCATTCATTCATTCATTTCGTCACTCATTCATTCAACAGTCATTTTCTGAGCGCCAACTATGTGTCAGGACTTGACCTCCAACCACCTGCCCAGACATTCAGATTTCAAACCCCAGTGAAAATTTCCAAGCATTTCGAAGAACTGGCATAGAGTGGGAAGTTTTAAAAGTTGCCAAGAAGTTGTCCCTATCCGTTTATCCAGGAAAGAACTTTTCAGCATCTTTTTTTTTTCTTTCACCTTTTTAAAAGAATACATTTGTTTACTTAATTTATGTATTATTTTTGGCTGCGTTGGATCTTCGTTGCTGTGCGCGGGCTTTCTCTAGTTGCAGCAAGTGGGGCTTCTCTAGTTGCGGAGCACGGGGTCTAGGCGTGCAGGCTTCAGTAGTTGTGGCACGTGTGCTCAGTAGTTGTGGCGCACGGGCTTAGTTTTTGCAAGGCATGTGGGATCTTCCCGGACCAGGGCTCGAACCCGTGTCCCCTGCATTGGCATGCGGATTCTTAACCACTGCGCCACCAGGGAAGCCCAAAAGAACCTTTCAGCATCTTAATCTCAGAGTAAAGAATGATCCTCAAAACAGGCTTAATTTGGCTTAACAAAAAAACTTGCGAATTGCCCCTGTTTTTCTCATTTTGCGGTAGGTCGGTGAAAACTCTGTCATGGGCTGGCATTTGGGAACCACATGGTGGACTGGCTTTCCCAGGCTCACAGACACGGAGACATGCACAACCCACCCCACCCCCCCAACCCCCCAACCCCGACCAATACACACGATCCCCACCCCACCATACACAAAATCACACACACACCTACGCTCACATTCCGGCCTGAGGCTCCAGCCTGGCCCAAATGATCAGGTCCCGGCTCTTAATGGCCAGCTGGCCTCAGGCCGCTGGTGGATAGCTGGTGGATAGATGAGCGGCCTGATCACCTGATCACGCCGGGATGGGCCAAGGGTTAAGTGCCTTTTGCGAGGTGGTGAGTAGGAAAGCGCCATGGGAGCTTCCTGTTTAGACAGAGTTGGGGAAAGTTATCTCGGCAAGCGCCCATGCTGAGCCGACACAGGGAGACAGGGTGCCGGGCAGCCCCCAGGGGCCGGAGGCATGTGACAGGGCACTCCCCGCCCGGAGGGAGCAGAGCGGCTGCCAGGAAGAGGCTGTGCCTCCCTGGGATTTGGGGTGTCTCCAGATGTCCTGGGAATGAAGGTCGCTACCTCAATGACCCTGATGCTCACGCTGCCCCCTGCCAGTCAGGGCCCCTCGCCCTGTGTCCCTTCCACATCTGGGAAGCTGCTTGCTCCCAGCCCAGCTCCAAGGGGCCACCGTGATGACAGGATGCTGTCCACATGGGGCCCTTTACGGCTAATGATATCTTTTATTGCGTCCTAAAAATGAAGCAGGCTCTGGAAGACATTACTCTTGGTGCTTCTTTGTGATCCCTTATGCTTTCCTGTGTGTGGGAGGGGCAGCTGGGACCTTGTGGTTTGGGGGGGGCAGTGGAGACCTTAGAAGGACGCTGGGGTGACGAGTTATAGAGAAGCCAAGAAGCTGGGACCTGGTGGCCTGAGAGGTGGACGGGGGCTGCTGGGGGGATCTGTGGTCTTTGGAGAAGGTCCTGGGGTGGGGGCAGTGAGATCAGGAGGCCCAGGGGCTGCAAGACCTGGAAGCTTCTACACAGGCTTTTCCTCCCAGAGCTGAGCAATCACCTCTGTGCTTAAGAACTGACACGGGGGGCTTCCCTGGTGGCGCAGTGGTTGAGAGTCCGCCTGCCGACGCAGGGGATGCGGGTTCATGCCCCGGTCTGGGAAGATCCCACATGCTGCACAGCGGCTGGGCCCATGAGCCGTGGCCGCTGAGCCTGCGCATCCGGAGCCTGTGCTCCGCAACGGGAGAGGCCACAACAGTGAGAGGCCCGCGTACCGAAAAACAAATTAAAAAAAAAAAAAAAAAAAAAAAAAAGAACTGACAAGGGAAGATGTGTCACCTCCTGTGACGTTGCTCCCCAGGAGGCACTAGGGCCCTGGACAAGGAGTTAGGGCACTGGGGCTTGCCACCCAGTCCTACAACTCGGGACACGCCCTGACCCTGGTCTGTGCCTCAGTGTCCCCATCTCAGGGGGTCGGACCATCTGTTTGTCAACAAACTGCATTCAAATAACCCTGGGAGCTGGTTAAATGCATTTTCCCAGGACCCAGCCCATGGAATGACACCGTCTGGAGCCCGGGCCTGGACCTCTGCATTTAGCAGGGCCCCGAATGATTTTTATGTGCATTAAAAGGTGAGCACTGCCGTGCTCTCAGAGGCTCCTTCCAGGGCTAACGCTGCCCCTCTGTCATCTTCCTCAGTTTGCCTGAGTGGAAAATGGTCCTTTTGTGGGAGGATGGAGAGGCCAGGTGGAGCTGCCAGGGAAGTCGGGCATCATTTGGAAGCACCTAGAAGGGTCCAGTATGTGGGGGGAGGGTGCTGCTCCCTAGAGCAGCGTCCCCAGAGACCTGACTACGCTGGAAGCCGCACTGCTGGGTCTAGGAGAGCACAGTCACTGTTGACCGTCTGCCAGCACTCATTGGGCACCTACTGGGTACCAGCCCAAGGCCACCCAAAGAGCTGGCATTGCCACGGGGGAAGATATGTCTCTCTCTCTCGCAAGCATCCTGACTCCCTCTAGCTGCCAGGGTGACAGGGTGAGGTGGGGTGGTCAGAAGCCTCACTGCTGAGCTGGGGGTCTCTGTCACTCATCACTGGAAAAGCCCCCTCCCATTGTCCTGCCTGTCTGCTGCTTTTTCCTCTTCTCCACTCACCCTGCCTCTCACAACCCTGCAGGCTCCCCTAGCAGTGGTCCCCTGGGGTAGGACATCCACAGCCCCAGGAGGGCGGCCACCTTGCCCCAGGTTTTGTCCACCAGTCCCCAATCCCGCCTCCCTGCCTGTCCTCCCCCACCAGTGGCCTCCCGCTCCTGGCCGCCCCTATTGCCCCGGGCGCAGCCGTTTACACACCAGAGATGGCGTTATTAAAAATGACATTTAACCAGAGCTGGAATTACCACGCGGATGGCTGCAAACCTCGGAATCAAAGCCGGAGCCGCCAGGCGCGCCTGGCAGGGGCCTCGCGGCCTCCTTTCGCCGCCAGAGCTCTGCGCCGGCCTCCCATATAAAGCCCCCGCAGAATGCCGAGGTCTTGAAAGCCCGTGCACCTCCTTTCATTAGACTAACAAATAACACGTAACAGAAAACATCTGTGAACAGCAGCCCCTAATGCTCTCAAGATGGTGCCGTGGGCAGCTGGTCCAGCCAGCGGGCCGCCGGGCTGCCCGGGGCTCAGGTTCTGGCCACCCCCACCCGAGATGGTGAGGACCCTCGGGAGAGCCTGGCACCCCTCCCCTTCTCTCCTGCACCTCCCCCTGGCACCCTGTGGACCTGAGGGCCTTCTCCACCTCTCCATCTTCCTCCAGCTCAGTCTTCAGCCCTCTCTTCTTGCGGATGAGAACCAGTAATCCGAGAGTCTCTTTGCATGGGGACACTGCCCTGGACAGGGCATCACAGCCCCTCCACTCAAGGGGGGTGGGTCTTGACCAGTCGTGTGACCTTGGCAAGTGTCTTCTTTTTTCTGAGCACCTCGTTTGTCACATGAGGAGACGAATCGTGCCTCCTTGCAGGGTGGTTTTAAGAATTTAGGGGGGCTTCCCTGGTGGCACAGTGGTTGAGAGTCCGCCTGCCGATGCAGGGGACACGGGTTCGTGCCCCGGTCCGGGAAGATCCCACATGCCACGGAGCGGCTGGGCCCGTAAGCCATGGCCGCTGAGCCTGCGCGTCCGGAGCCTGTGCTCCCAGCGGGAGAGGCCACAACAGTGAGAGGCCCACGTACTGAAAAACAAATAAAAAAAAAGAATTTAGGGGAGGGACTTCCCTGGTGGCGCAGGGGTTAGGAGTCCCCCAGCCAATGCAGGGGACACGGGTTTGATCCATGGTCTGGGAGGATCCCACATGCCGTGGAGCAACTAGGCCCGCGAGTCACAACTACTGAAGCCCGCGCACCTAGAGCCCACGCTTTGCAACAAGAGAAGCCACCGCAGTGAGAAGCCGGCACACCAGCAACAAAGAGCAGCCCCCGCTCACCACAACTAGAGAAAGCCAGCGCACAGCAGTGAAGACCCAATGCAGCGAAAAACTAAATTAAAAACAACCAAAAAACCCCAAAACAAACAAACGAAAAGAATTTAGGGGAGGGATGGAAGCTGAGTAGCTAATCACATAAGAAGCTCAGAAAAGGTGTCTGCTATTATGATTACAGTTGGGAAACTGAGTCTCAGAGCAGTTACGTGACCCGCCCACAGTTCCACAGTGGGTGGGGAAGCGAGGTTTGAAGCCTTGGAGTTTACACCCTTTTCACGACCCCGTGAAACACGGAGGGAGGAGCCATTTGTTGTGCTAGTGAGGCGGACGTTCAGAAATGCACCTGCCGTGGCCCCTGCCCTCAGGGAATGTCCAGTCGGTGGCTGATGGCAGAGAATGAGCTCACCTTCGAGAGAGAGCGGCTTGGCCCTGCCCTCGCTGAGGCCAGGCGCTCCCCCAGCTCTCCCGCCACTAACTCTGTGGGCTAGGAAGCCACAGGGGCCTCCAGATGTGACATCCTCCCCGTGTGGCAAGAGACTGAATGCCTTCCCAGGATATAAAGCACCATCCCCACAGCTCAAAGCCGGAGGAGGAAGGACTGCATCCCAGACTAGGGAGGAAAATCCAGGAAGACATCCCAGAAGTGGGAGAAAAGACAAATTGGCCCTTTGTTCCCTGTTTCCCTCATGAAGAAGCTAGAGAAAACAGGCCTTTTTCCCTTCCCCCAAGAGACTGTATGTGAAACACCATGCCTCCCTGTCCCCCTCCAAGAGATGCCTTGCTACTTGGTTCCCTTCATTAATTCACCCGTTCACCCGTCCATTCATTCATTCACCCATGCATTCATTCATTCATTTGGTGCACGTGCGTGCTGTTTGAGGCGTCAGTGGACAGGCAAGACGTGGTCCCTCACCAGGGAGCAGAGCACGGAGGCAGCTCCCTGACGGCCAGCTCTTCACCTCTGTCTGGCTCCGAGCTCAGTGCTTCACAGGCAACCTCACGCTGAGTCCTCTCAGCAGCCTTTTGAGGCAGGTGCAGTACTAGCCCCGTCTTACAGATAAGGAAACTGAGGCTCAGAAAGGCAAAGTGACTTGTCCAAGGTCACCCAGGAAATACACTATGATCCCCAGAGCCCAGGTACAGTGCTGGCCACCCCATGCTGGGCTCCCAGATGGCCAAGCAGCCGCAGTGTCCTCTTCCTGGAAGCATCCCAGGCCCTGCTAAGGAGGCACTGTGCCATCCATCTCCTTGGTTCTCACCCCAAACCTCCACAGTGCCTGAGCAAGGTGCCACTTTTCCAGGGACACCACTGTGCAGAGCCTGACCAATAGCTGAGCCAGGCCAGAGGGCTCTGTGCTGTGCTGTGACTGGGAGGCTGGGGCTGGGGAGGGACCCCAGCCTTTGGGAATCTCGTATTTCCAAGAGAGACATCGTGTTCTTATTGGAAGGCCAGCCTCTCCTGCAGAGCTGGCTGCCCTGCCGCCTCACCCCGAGGCGAGGAGAGTGTCAGGGCTCGAAGTGGGAAATTGCTGGAGACAAGAAGTAAAAACGAACTACTCTGGTTTCACTGGGAAGGAAAAAGGAAAAGGGAAAGATCTAAAGCGGCTGAAAGTGGGATCGTTATTTGAAGAAGCTTATTGCTGTTGCAGCGGATTCAAGTTGGGGCAGATCAGAGCTCCAAGGGGGGAAAATGGGGAAGGCTTCCCTCCATCCTTCTTTCCACAAATATCTGTTGAGCATCTACTCCCTACCAGACCGAGGGCTGGATCCTGGGGTCTCATCAGGAAATAAGGGGGTGTGGTCTCCCTGCCATGAAGGAGGTAAGAACAGATAATGGGGCCCCCTACCTGGCCTGGAGGTTCAGGGGAGGCTTCCTGGAGGAAGTGGATTTTCAGAAGGGACCTAAAGGGATGAGTGAAGTAAGCCAGAAGAAGAGGTTGGGAAGGATGCTCCAGGTGGAGGGAACAGCAGATGCAGAGGCTCAGAGGTGAGAAGGAGATTGGCTGTTCCAGGAGCGGAGCGGGTGGGAGGGAGCCTGGTGGAGAGGGCCAACGAGCAAGACCTACTTCAAGATTTGCAGTTTTTGTGTTAGGAGGGGTGGGAATGCTTTCTGTGCACCTGTGGGTGTTTGGAGTGTCCAGAGCACCCGGGCCCTCCCTGGTAGCGCTCTTGCTGAGTGGGTGTTCTGTGTCCTGTGGGAAGTGAATGGGTGACTTGGGAACAGCTGTTGTGTCCTGGCTGCTCAGAGCCTCCTGGGGTGCCCCATCTCCAAAGAAGCAGATCACAAGCCCCAACTGTCTGCTCCGGCCCAGCTGCTGTGAGATCTGACATCCCTCAGAGAGGGGTGGGTCCAGGAGCCGTGCAGAACCCGAGGCAGGGCGGGTCCCCATGCCCAACATGGGGCTTGCCGATCCATCTGTGGGATGGCTCTACCCAAGACATGGGCCCAACACTAGGGCTTTGTGCCACAGGTGCACGACGACTCTGAGATGGCAGTTTCCTTAGCAGACCCATTAGCAAGATGGAGAAGGTCGCCCCGGCTGTCTGACTGCAAATCCTGCCTGCCAGGGGGAGTGGAGGGAGTTTGGGGTGCTTGTGGATGAGTCGGGGGGCTGGGTGACTGGGGTGTGCTGAGTGGCACTGGAGTGTGTTCATCTTCATCACTGTCATCATCCCCGAGATCCCAACAGTCAGGACCATTTATTGTGCACCTACTACGTGCTCAACCCGCTGTGTAAATCATCTCATTAATTCCTCCCAGATACTCTAGGAGGTAGGCAGTCTTATGGCCCCATTTTCCAGATGAGGAAGCTGAGGCCCAGAAAGGTGGGCTGTGTATGGAGGACACGGGGGCTCCAGGCCTTAGGCCCTTGTTTTTGGCGTGTTCCCCACCCCTGCTGGCCCGGAGCCCCTGGCTGTGCTCACTCTGACCTCTCCCAGCCTCTCCGGGTTTGTTTAGACAGGGATGGGTGAGAGAGGTGATAACGCGGTGCACAGGCTTGCTGGACAGAAACCAGAGCTGCTCCTCGACCCAGGCAGGCAGGCCAGGATCCTGGGACAGGGATGGCTCCCATTGTTCCCATGTAGCTCGATGGTGACACAGGCATAGAAGTGGAGAGCTGGTTCCAGAGTCCCAGTGGGTCCCCTGCCTTCTCAGGGGCAGGATGTGCTGCCGGTGAGGACCCAGCTTAGCTGTGGGATTCCAGCTCCATCGTCACCCCCACTTCCTGGATGATCTTGAGAAAGTGTCTTGTTTCTCTGAGCCTCAAATTCCTCATCTGAAAAATGGGCACATCGCTAGTACCTGAGGCCTGGGTTGTTAAGATGAGTTGATAAAGTCAAGCAGGTAGGGGCTCAGCTCTAGGCCCACCTGGCCTCAGGTAGGTGTACAGTAAACACCAATTTGTTTTCTCTTTCACTCTCCCTGACACTTGGGAGGAGAGGCGGATGCAGAGTTTAGGACTGTCAAGCCCCTTTCACAGATGGAAAAACCAAGGAGGGAAAAGTTTCCCATGGTCCCACAGGAAGAAGAGCTGAGGTTAGGAACAGAGTTCTTGGCCCCAGAAGCTGACCCCAGTGGCCTTTGCTGGTTCCTAACTCTGCTTTCCAAAAAGGAGACAAGTTATCCAACACACACACAGGACCAAGACCCCTCTGCCCCTGCCCAGCCCTGCCTGGTGACCTAGGGTACCCTCTGTGGAAGGATGGTGAGTTTTCTGCAGCCCCAGCCTGGCTGGAACTGACCCCTGCTCCCGTGTGGCATGAGCATCTTGCTTTATTTTCCACGGCATAAATTATAACCATGTATAATTTCATGACAAATACCGTCTATAAAACACAACACAACTATTTTTATAATGTGGCGTTTGAGGTTAAAAATTCAAATTAGAGATTAATTGCAACTTCTAGAAGGTCTGTGGATAAGACGGCTTGGGGAGGAAGGCTGAGATATTCAGATATGCTCCCTCAGGCAGATGGGTTCTCACCACATGTCTAGAACATGCACACACACACACACACACACACACACACACACACACACACACACACACGCTTGCAGTCAACTGATCTCTGGCTTGAGCAAAGCTGGTTTAGACACGGTGTTTGCACTCGTAGGAAAGCTGATCTCGATGCTGGCTCCTTTCTCAGCCCAGGACTCTGATGTCCAAGCGTCCATCAGAAGCAGGTTACATGATAATCAAACAGCCATGGGGTTTGTGGAGGCGCATGGCAGGGGGAAATTCACAGAACTTGGGGCGCCAAGAAAAGAAGCGAATGTATCGGGTTAACCTCCATTGGGTGCCAGCTCTCAGATTCTCCCTAAACCCTCCCCTTCCTCCACCCCGTAAAACCAAAACCAGATGGAAATCTAAGTGAATAGTGGGTCTGCGGAAAGGGCAGACAGCGTGGGATGGAGCCCTGATCAGAGAGAAGGGGGACAAGCTGGGTGAGCCCCATTCCAAGGAGGCCAGGGGCAGGGTTTGTCCCCTTTGGCACCCACGGGACAGATCTCAGCCTGCACAGAACGTCGGGGCTCTGGAGAGCTCCGAGGCAGCTTCTTGGGCTCTGTGGGGATGATGGCAAATGTTCGCTGCTTTCTTCAAACCAGAGCAACAGCAGAGGTTGGGAGAGTAGGGCTGCCCTCTGCACTGCAGATTTTCCTCTCCCCACCTTCCCATGGGTCCTGGCAGAAGGGCAGCAGCTCCAGGGAGTCAGTAGCCAAGGGTGGGAGTCCAGTGGCCCCCTAATGCTCCCAAGGGTGCCAGGGAGAGGGGGGCCAGAGTGAGGCCAGCGAGTCCGACCGACCCCAGCTGGCTCCCTGGGGCCAGGGGCTTTTCCCTTCTGAGCCTCAGTTTCTTCATCTGTAAAGTGGGGATAATGGCGAGTGAATTGTGAGGGCGCAGATAGGCAGCAGTACTTTCACATAGTATTGGCACAGGGCCAGCCGCTGCTGTTATCATTACTGCCATTGCTATTATTAGCAACTCACAGGCGGGTCCCTGTGAGAGGGCAGGCCGAGGACCCAGGCACACCCCTGGCAGCTGCTGGTCCCCAGGGTCCCTCATCTCCCCAGCATGACGATGGGAACTGTCCCAACCCAAACCAGCTCCATATTAAGGCAACAGCTCTCCTGCTGCCTCCACCCCCAGCCCCACCCTGGGGCGGGCAGTGTGAGTGGGGCTTGTTTATTCCCGTTGTCTGTTGGCATGTTCAGGGTGAGATGGAGGGGAGGCGTGCAGACAGCGTCTCCACCCCTCTCTCAGCAGCAGCTGTGTCCATCCTGCAGGACTGCTCGGGTGTCTTCAGCGCTACCCAGTCTTGGGCACAGCAGACAAAGAGAAGCCTCTGTCACTAGAGCAGGGTCAGGAACAGCCCAGGGGAGGGGCTTCCAGCTCCTTCGTGGAGACCTCAGACCATTGCCTCCATCCCTCCCCCGCTGCTCCCCCAGCTGTCCCGGTGACTGCCATGCCACCTTTAATGTCACTTCTTTGGTTGAAGTCACTGTCCACAGGGAGACCTTGCCGGGACCCCCTTCATAGCAGAGGCCCCCACTAATCCCAGGGTGTACATGCTAACCCCTCATCTTTACAAAAGGCTATCAAAATGTCCATTTTTGGGACTTCCCTGCCAGTCCAGTGGTTAAGACTCCCCGCTTCCCCTGCAGGGGGCACAGGTTTGATCCCTGGTTGGGGAACTAAGATCCTTCATGCCACGTGGTGGGACCAAAAAAAAAACCAAAAAAAAACCACTCCATCTTACGGGTGAGAAACAGAGGCTCCTCCACTCAACGTGTATTTCCTGAGCTCATACTATGTGCGGGCACTGGGCAGACATCCACCCCATCACCCCTTAGGAGCTTCCAAGTAACAGGAGACAGGCAATTAACTGATAATTGCAGTACTGGTAAATTCCAAGTTGAGAAGCACAGGGCCTCTGGGGCTCAGAGACAGGAGTCACCATCCCAAGGCTGCACAGCTGTCAGCAACTGGCAGAGATGGGATCAGACCCCAGAGCCCTTCCATCCCAACTGTCCCCATGGCACAATGCTGTGGCTAATGGGAGCCTCTCTGAACAGGCTGCAAAGACCTTCATCCCAAATCATTTGGGAGAGGGACCCACGACCAGCCCAAGTGGCAGGGGCGAGGCTGGGAGCAGAGGAGAGATTATACACATCCCTCTGGTTCTGTATTCACCGCAAACTTGGGGGTAGGGATTCCCCGAGTGGGGGGGCACAGTACTCTAGTTCTGCCAGGGTCCGTGTATACGTGGGGCTTGGGCAGTGTTCTAGTCGGGCTTGTTACCTCCGACGGGTAGAAAACCGGCCCCAAGTGGCTTAAGCAGAACTAAGATAATGTGTGCAAAACTGAAACATCCAGGGTGGGACTTCAGGCACCACTTGATCCAGGGCTTAAACAATCGAGCAGCCCTAGTCTCCCTACCGGAATCTTGCCTTGCCGTACCACATCGGGTCCCTGTCCACCTCTGAACCAATCACAGCGGCCGCAGAGAAGCTCTGTGCTGATTGGCCAGAAGTGCCCTGTGTGTTGGGAGGGGTGTGCTTCACTCGAATCCCTTGGACCAGAAATGGATGGAGGTTGCCTCCAAAGGGCTGCTTCTGGACACAACAGAGCTCACATTTATAAGGAAGAGTGCCCTAAACCGGGCTAACCCTGCTTTATGTGCTTCACATGTGTTATCCACTGAAAGTATTACTGCCCCCCATTAGGTAGCAGTGTCCCTCTCCCATTCCGTCAATCACTCCATGGCTAATACACTTTATCCACAGCCAGGAGTGTGGTGGACTTTCGGTGTCCAGTTGACATGCCATCATGTGCGGTCAACATGTCATTACCCTTCTGCTCGTGTTTTGGAGGCAATTAGAAATTGTATTTCAGGTGTCCCAAAGGTCAGCCTTTGAAAAGCTCCTGGGCCTTAGGCATTAGGGGCCTAAAGGCTAAACTGAGCTGGGCTGTGTGTCATTCATTCATTCATCCAGTGTTTACTGAGCACCTACCTTGTGCCGGGCACCACTATCAACACAGAGAACCCTGGAGAGGG
>RJWK010058821.1:0-13745 GCA_004363435.1 Platanista minor
TTCGCAGGCACGGAAGAAAAGGCCGAGCGCGCCAGGTCCGCGGACCCCAGGACAGCCCTGGCCCGCAGAGCTGGAGCTTGGAGGAGTCGGGTGCGCCCGGGCCCCGTGCCGCAGAGAAGAACAGAGCCGCGCTCCCCGCCCTTAACCCCCGCGCCCCGGCCCCAGGCTTCGCCCTTTGCTGAAAGCAGTAATAACTCTTTGCCCAGAGCAGAGCCCCGCCTCGCCAGCCCAGGAGTCCTGGCGGCGCCAAGCCCTCCGAGCAAGGTTACCTCTGCGCAGCTCTGAGCGCGCAGAGGGCGGGCGAGCAGCGCGCGCCTCTTTGGGACTCGAGGGGGATCGGCTACGCCCCTCGGGTGCACGCACGCCACACACACCACTCTTACACACGTAGGTCAAATACAAATACACAGGCCCTCAGAGGCACACAGAAACGCAGACGCGGACGGGCTAGTTCAGCACTTTGTGGTTAAACCACGCAAATAAAGTTCCACGTTCTCCTCCAAATGGCAAAGCAAAGTAAGGAGACTCATACCGCCTTCCTCTGCCAGTGTGGGTGCCTGGGGCGCTTGTCTCTAGAAAAGTTTTCTTGCGCCAAGATTCGCTGACTAAGCCACTGAAAGCAGGCGCCGCATTCCCTTACGCTTGTCAGCCTCAGCCGAGGGTGGGCAGGGGCCGCGATGCCGGGAGTTGTTGGGAGCGTGTAGCCGTCGCCGTCCTGTCCCCACTGAAGTTAAAACTGTCCCATCCTACGGCACTTCAAGGAGAGGTCTTGCCTCTGACGGAGGCTGTGGCCCGCATACCCTCCAATGGAGATCATCCCTTGTCTCCACCCGCCCCCCCCCCCAGCAAGGATTCGCTCGTATGGTGGAGGTGGGGGGCAGCTGCTCAGACTCCGGTTGTCACAGATCCTTCCAAACTTCAGAGGGAACGAGCGGCTCTGGGATCTTTTTGTGGCCGCTCCCGCTAACTAGTGTCTGAAGTGGGGTGTGGGCAAGAGTTCTAGTTTGCCGTCAGCTTGGCGCGGGTGAGCTCTGAGTGCCGGGCCTACTGGTCCCTCCTGCCCTAGGTACCAGAAGCCGACATACCGGGAAGGTGACCTCGGGTTCTCCCGTAGCCACAGCCTCCGGGAGCTTTGGGGTGCGCTGCAGCAGGGGATGTTCTGCGGGCGTTTTAGACTTGAGCTTTAACCTGTTGAGCTTTAACCTATTCCCGGATCTGACCCCACCAAAGTCCTCAAGCAGTGGCGGACTTTAAACGGACTCGGAGTGCAGGATGCGCCTGGCGCAGCTCTGGAGCCAGAAATGAGAAGTCAGAGGCTGAGGTCGACGCACCCTCCTCCGGTTTGCGCGCCCAAGTCTACCCTCCACCTTTGTCATTCTTTAAGAAGGAAGAGCTGGTAGAGGGACTGAGAGCTCAGACCTCCCCGTGGGACGCGGTGATACTACTTTAAAGATGCTCGAGAGGGCCCTAAAGGCTCAGGGCCCTCAAATGCTGCTCTCTTTAGCCTGGGGTAGGGGCAAGGGGGTTGCACATACTGTGGTCTTTGTGAAGATGCAACTGCTGGGTTTTAAGGAGGACTTTAATGGCAGGTGTTCAAGCTGGGGGTGATACACCCTGATTTACTGTGCTTATGTCTGGCTCACAGCCTCACCTTTGAGGTTGTGATGGGATTGGCCGGCGTCCCCAAAACGAACGATCCGCCTTCTCCGCGGCCTCTCACACACAGGGATATTAGAACCTGCAGCGCGCACCCCTGCAGCGGTGCCCTTTGGGAATCCCAACTACTTACACGGGATGTACTTTCTAAGATATCAGTCCACCCGGGTTCTAACGGAACAGAGGCTCTGCCCAGCCTCTGAGCTTGGAGAATCCCCAGGTCCCTGGGTTCCTTAGCTGCCTTGCCCTCACTAACTTTAGGAACGAAGATTAAATGTCCCCACAGGTATGATTACTTCATTTTAAAGGATGAGGCAACGGAGGCCGGGAGTCTTGACGTTTGCCCAAGTTCCTCTAGAGAGTGAGTGCCACGACTCGGATGGGCCATGGGGTTAGTGCCTCTGAGGTGCCAAAGGAGGAGAGGGATCCTCTAGGAATCGCAGGCCTGGGCTTCCCCCGGGGTTGACACACCTGCCTTTCAGCCTGCGCCCTTTCCGTACAGGTTTAGCTTTGCTAATAGTGTCTAGGGCCCGGGCCACACCCTGCTCACAGGCGTCTGCGTCATCCTTGGTGCTTTATCGTTTTCGTCTGTCGTTGCTGATAGTTGGGATTCTGGGCAGGACGCGGAGTGCGAGGCCTGACGGCGCCTACCCCGCAGCCGCCACGCCGGCTCCTCTCTTCCCTGCCCTGGGACTGGCCCCAGCCACGGTAGATACTGAGCCTCCTTCTTTTGTGCAGTCCACAGATCAAGAACAGCGGCTACATCACCTGGCGCATGCTCAGAGCTCGCGGCTTTGGTGACCCCAACGACTCTTTCTGGGGAGTGGGTATGGGAAGAGGCCGGAGGGTGGAGCACGGAAGCCTGATCCCAAGCCGCAATAAGGGAACCCAAGCCAGCCCAAGAAGCATTCATTCATTCACCAATTACCGCGAGACCTTGGAAAATTAATCAATTGGCTTCAGTGTCCTCATCTGTATAGTAGGAAATAATCAAAGTTACCTAACTTATAAATTGCTGAGGGTTAATTGAGTTATTAAACGTGAAATGAGAATAGTGGGTGGCATACAATCAGTGCTGTAGGCTTAGATGTTATTAAATTCATTCATTCGTTTATTCACTGCAGTATTTGAGGTGCTTATTAGTATTTGCACAGTTGGAAAAAAAAGTACATGACAATCCTTACTCTCCAGGAAATTAAATCCATACATGGAGGATCTTTAATGTGTGCAGTCACAGTGTCCCCCTGGGGTGGGACGGGGGGAGGGAAAGCCTTTAAAGAGTATCCTAGAGTGCTTGGACCTGCTGCTGGATGACAGCAGGGGTTGCCTCGCAGACCCAGACTCCAGGAGATACCCATTTGCACTTCTTCCTCTTGGTACTTCTGGCACTGTCCTCTGTGCCCACAGTAGGTGCTCAGTACAGTGCTTGTGGGTGTGGTTGGGAGTAGGAAGGGGACGAAGCTAGAATTTTCTGACACTTTGTCTTTGAGGGAAGCTTTAACCAAGTGTCAGGGGTCCAAGGAGGGAAAAATATGTGCCCGCTGCTGAGATCATGTCAGGGCACATGGCACTTCAGGAATTTTATTAAGTTCTTAACTAATCGCCTAGTGGGGGGGGGGTGTTCAAAACGGAAATATGACATCAACTGCTGCTTTAAGTGGCGGAAGGCACCCTCTGCATGCGGTTGGAGAAATTCTAGCACCTAGCGCAGTGCTCGGCACAGGGAAGGCTACTCAGAAAATGTTTATTGAATAAACAAATAACACAATTACCGTGGCCCCTGTGGTAATTTATAGTCTCAGTAGAGTCTCAGGAACAATATGATCGCCTTGTTAGCACTGTAAACACAGGAGGAAGCTAAGAACAAAGTACAGAGCTACCGACTGGTGACCCCGGGAGAAGTGGACTTGGAAGACACCAAGCATCTGGCTGAGGATACCCAAGGGTCCCCGATACTAAGGCCATCACAGAGCAACGAGAAAACGAATTCACAAGCTGTGCTCAATACAACTGACGAAACGCTGTTCGCGCAAGTTCATCCTAGTGTTGAGCGTAGATGGGCACTGTTGGCCTCATCTTGTAAGTCGAATAACTCATCCACAGTCACGTTGCTAGGGGTCGACAGAAGGACCAGGACTGAAGCCAAAAGCTTTCTGGGCTTTCTCCGGACCCCACTCTGGCCTGGCCGCGCAGGGTGCTGGGGCTGCGGGAGCATCTCTGGGCGCAGGGAAGGGCAGTGCATAGCCGGAAAGAAGGGGCGATGATCTGGCTTCGGTGGGTCTGCATCTCGCCTTCTCCGCCTGCTGCGCAGCAGCGCCCGTTTGTTTCGCCGGGTTCCGCAGTTACCCTCACCGCCACCCCCCCACCCGCAACTCGCCTCAGGAGATTTTCGGGTCAGTGAATTTCAGCCTCACTTTGATTAGTCAGGGCTGTTTATTTGTGTTTGTCGGAATCGGGGTGAAGAGTGCACACCGCCTGGTTCCCAGCACGTGATGGGAGGTCAAGAAATGAACGGATGACGAAATGAACGAGCGAATGAACTAGTGCATGAATAAGTGCGTTATCTCGCGATCCCCGCAGGCAATGGTCGCTGCATCCGGCCATTTTCTGGATCCCTCTATGGAGAGAATCACAGGCCGTGCACGCCCTCCAAGGGAGTGCCCAGGAGGCTGAGCGCTGTGCGATCTCCCCGCCACCCCCTCCCCCAGAGCGCAGACCCGGCTCGAAGCCTCAGACTTTCGGGGGTCGCCTGACTCCGCCTCGTTCGCCACTCTTTTGGGTCTAGTGGAGGGTCCCGGGTCCTCTGTCTTCTCAGATCCTCAACCCGCCGGCCGAGCACCCAGTTCAAGGTCAGTGTGGGCCCTCGGGCCTCGACGTCGCCGGGGTTGGTCCAGACATCAGCACCGCGCGGTGGGCAGCGCCTGGGAGATCATCCCTGTAAGGCTGCTTCGGGTCCTCCGCAGCGATCTAAGCCAGACCCCCTTGTCCCCGCCTCCCGCAGAGTCCCCGTTGCTTGTGCTGACCTCTCTTGCGCGCCAAGAGAGGTCAGCACAGGCAGTAAGAGGTTGTGGTTGAACAAATGGGGTGAAAAGCTAGAAAGGAAAGGAGTCAGATACACAGTTTAGACATTGAATGACGAGTGTGATTTAAACTTTCCTATGTACTTCGGTCTTCACTCTCCCTTCTCCTCCTCGCTTGCTTTGGGCATCCCATTTGTTTTGTTTTTCCCTCCCCTCTTTCTGCGCTCGGGTCTTCCGTTGCTTCTGAGATTGTTCACGTTTCCACTCAGGTCTTGAAGAGGACCTGGGCCACGCTGGCTCGGTTCTGGGGCGATCAAGGTGGACAACGTAAGAGGCAGGGTGTGTGACTTTAGAGGAGCGACCTGGCTCTTCCAGAGGTGGTGGACTCCAGCCTTGTCTATGAACCAAAATGTACCAAAAGGCAGTGATTTTATTTTATTTTAACAAAGGAATGGGCCCCTAAAAACAACATAAAAAGACCCTCAAGGGCCCATCCTCCCCAGAGGCATTGTTCAGGAGCCGAGGGCGATGTGTCTGTGACCCACGGGCCACCCGTAGCCTCCCTGTCATCCATCAACGCACGCGCCCATGGTTTGAGCCCCGACTCCTTGCTGGGCGGGTTCTGGTTTAGGGATTGGCGGTGGCTCAGGCTGCAGCGATCTGAAGGCTCCCGGAAGTGTGTCCTCCGAACGAAAAGTTTTAGCAGCCGGGACCTTTCTTTCTCTTCTCTTTCCCACCTTTTTCGGTTTTCCTATCGCAGAAGAATGGTCGTAGGGAGACCCATCCTGCTTCCTGAATCCTCTTCCACGATGCCTGGAGGCAGTTCAGTATCCCCTCTACTTACGTTAGGGGAACATACCTGAAACAGAGCAGGGTCACAGTGATCCTGGTAAACAGATTCCCGCTCAAGAAGCGGAAATTGTTATTAAACTATCACCACTACTACCACCATCACACCGCTAATCTCTCCCGGATGGGGACGCCCCTTTCTTCGCGGTTTGAAATCACCCAACGGTGGGGGCGTGCAAATGAAAATAGAGGAAACAGACACGATCCTCTTCCACTCTTTAAGCGGGAATTGAAAATCTTGTATCTCATTTAACCTTCACAGCAACACTGGGCGGGAAGACGCTATTCTTCCACTCTTAATGAGTAAGACGTAGAGGTTGGGTAATTTGATCCTGGTACCTACTCAGCTGGCAGGGGGCGTGGCCAAGCCTCTGACTCAGAAACCCACAAGTTTCTTGCTACAATTCCTGAACTGGTGGGCTTCTGTGAGTCACTCTACAAAGAAAAAGTTCAAAGTTCAACGAAAAGCTTTGCTCTCTTTTTTGATGACCTTTTCGGATCATTGTATCAAATACCCACCTTAAACTGTGAGTGTAGATGCAACCACATAGAAATCTATTAAGAATCCAGTCGCTTCACCCCGCAGGAAGAGCGCATTCCGGGCAGGGAAAGAGCATTCCGGGTAGGCAGAGGATGATCACCGCGGGAGGTGAGGGCCTACTACAAAAACATCTTTAAGCGACTGGTTGCCACGTGCACTGACTGTTCCCTCCACCTCCAGCTGGACAGATGTGAGCGGTCTTGAACTCAAAAGCGCTTTCCCCTCCGCGCTCAGTCACCTCTTTCTCTTTGCATCTTCTCCTTGCCTCCCCCAGGCCTCGCCTCCTTCCCGCTCCGCTCCATCTCTCCACCGCAACCTCCTTGGCTGCGGAGAGGAGCCTCCTGCAGGCTGTGGCCGGACTCCTAGCGCTGCTGTGCTGCCCTTGCGGCGATGGGACAGCGAGGCAACCCGGGCAGCCGCCGCCGCCGCCGCTGCTACCAGCAGCGCTCTGCCGCCCGTCTCAGCCACCCGGCCCGGCGCCGGGAGGCGGCGGGAGGCGGGTGGACCCCAGCGCAGCGCCGGGCGGGGCGGGAAATTTATGGTCTGTGTACACTTTCTGGCTCCAGAGGCCCGCGCCCCAGCAGGATGGGGCCACACGAGCCGAGGCCGCGAACTGAGGCCGCAGGCGCCCGGCCATGTATGGTGCCCACGAGTCTCTCCTTCCTGCACCGCTAAGGCCATAAACCTCCCTGGACGGAGCGGCTGAAAACGAAAGTCCGGGCGGGAGGTGGGCTCAAACCTAGGAAACCTGCTCAGAGGCGCGTCTATACTGGAGGTTGGGAATCGCGCCCTCGGTGCAGGTGGGATTGTAAGCCCAGTGTAGCGCTGAATGGTCCGCAGTGCGAACAGGTCACCGGTTCCAGGTGTCGCTTACGCCCGGCGTCACGTCGAGGCCTAGACTCCGTCTTCGGCCCTTCCACCGGTGACAGATAAAAGGGCCCATCAAGGGCTTCCCTGGTGATGCAGTGGTTGAGAGTCTGCCTGCCGATGCAGGGGACACGGGTTCGTGCCGCGGTCCGGGAAGATCCCACGTGCCGCGGAGAGGCTGGGCCCGTGAGCCACAGCTGCTGAGCCTGCGCGTCCGGAGCCTGTGCTCCGCAACAGGAGAGGCCACGTCAGTGAGAGGCCAGCGTACCGCAAAAAAAAAAAAAAAAAAAAAAAAAAAAAAAAAAAAAAAAAAAAAAAGGCACATCAAAAAGCCAGATTGTAGAGACACAGACGTAGAGAACAAACATATAGACACCAAGGGGGGGAAGGGGGGTGGCTGGGATGAACTGGGAGATTGGGATTGATATATATACACTATGTATAAAATAGATAAGTAATGAGAACCTACTGTATACGACAGGGAACTCTACTCAATGCTCTGTGGTGACCTAAACGGGAAGGAAATCCCCAAAACAGGGGATAAATGTATATGTAGACCTGATTCACTTTGCTGAACAGCAGAAACTAACACAACATTGTAAAGCAACTATACTCCAATAAAAATTAATTATTAAAAAAAAAGCCAGATTGGATGAGAACTGGGTCCTTGGGTGTCGGTGGAGGCATGAAGATGGTCCACGAGCGGCCGGGTGGGCAGGCAGGCCAACGCAGGGACGACTAGGTAGAGGTCTGAGCGCTCACACTTCATTGCTGCCTGCTTAGCACCGAATGTGTCCACAGTTTCCCAGGCTGGGCCATGCCGGCACACAGGAACTGTGAACGCTGAGGCCAGAGCAAGGCAGGTCCTTTTATTCATGTTGTCACCTGGACTGGTGTCTTGCAGTGTAACCACATAACCAAGCCCCTGTAAGGACAGTTTGGCTCAACACAGTTTAACCAATAGTACCGGGCACAACTTTACAATTGACACATAGTAAATTGTTGTGTGCTTCTGTGTCAGGCACTGTTCTAAAAACTTCATATGTATTAACTCACTTGCTTTCTACCAAATTCCAGTTAGGTGATGTCTTACATTACCCTCATTTTACAGATGAGTAAATGGTGGCAAAGAATATTTAATAGATTCATTGAAGGACACGTGGTTAGCAAGTGGGGTCGGGAATAATTTACATCACCCTCTCTCCATAGCCTACTTTATCTAAATCATCTATAGTACCAATGAAACAAGTATTTATCTCGAGTATTGAGTCATGCCGGTGTGAGGGCGCTGAATTCACAAAGAAAGTTAGAGTCGGTTTTCCCACTACTAGTGCTTCTGCGGAGGGGTGGGACACTCACCCTGGCGGTGGGAGTTTGGGGCCCTCCAGGTCAGGCGAGCAGGGTGGCAGAGTCCATAAATACTGGCCCTCTAGCAATTACCCGTGGGGCGTGTTAATTGCAGTAGTGAGTCTCTCTGACACTGGCTTCTCTCCACCCTCTTTTTTGTTTTG
The DNA here is from genome assembly GCA_004363435.1 of Platanista minor. Classification (NCBI taxonomy): domain Eukaryota; kingdom Metazoa; phylum Chordata; class Mammalia; order Artiodactyla; family Platanistidae; genus Platanista; species Platanista minor. The sequence goes on from RJWK010058821.1 coordinate 8,445, forward strand.
ATTTACTGTTGGGCCCGGGTCTCTGTACCTGGAAACTCTCAGAGACCCCAGGCTTGGTTAAAACACAGGCTCCTCTGGGATGCAGAAGGCCACTTAGGCAGGAGTGCCTTGCTGTTACAGCGTCTCTCCAAGGACACCTAATTATTCTTGTCAGTGGTTCTTTACTTTGCCTGGGGAAAGTGAAGTGTCACACTTCCGAAACTTTAGCACCTTGAATTGGGTGCGTCCTGGGATAGGGATGTGGCCTTGACAAAGATGGCAATTTATTGGAAAATAGGTGAAGAGGTAGGAGTAAGAAGGGGAGGGTGGAGTATGAAAGAACAGAGTGAAAAAAGAGAGACGAGAAATAGGAGGGAGAAGATGGCAACCAAGAAACTAAGTGGGATTTTGAAGCATTTCTCACATTTATTTTTTATTATTTTTTATTTTTTTGCTGTACGCGGGCCTCTCACTGTTGTGGCGTCTCCCGCTGCGGAGCACAGGCTCCGGACGCGCAGGATCAGCGGCCACAGCTCACGGGCCCAGCCCCTCCGCAGCATGTGGGATCTTCCTGGACCGGGGCACGAACCCGTGTCCCCTGCATCAGCGGGCGGACTCTCAACCACTGAGCCACCAGGGAAGCCCCACATTTCTTTTTTAAAGGGGTGGGCGGGGTTGACACAACTGGTTTGGGGCTGGGCCATAAATTAATAGATTTATTCCTCAATCAGGAAAAAGCCATTACAATTTTCTTGGCTTCGTCTGTGGGAAAATAATTTCTTTGATTGAGTTGCCCCAGAAGACCCTCTGAAGTCCTGTCCTCCCCGCCTGGAACAGCCTCCTCTTTCCTGCCTGCCGGAAGGAGGGGAGAAGGGGAGACCCCAGGGAGAAGAGGCCTTTCCATCTTTTCCAGCATCTTGAATTTCACTTTCTGTGTTTCTTTCTACTTCTTTTTTTTTTTTTTTTTTTTGTGGTACGCGGGCCTCTCACTGTTGGGGCCTCTGCCGTTGTGGAGCACAGGCTCCGGACGCACAGGCTCAGCGGCCATGGCTCACGGGCCCATCTGCTCCGTGGCATGTGGGATCTTCCCGGACCGGGGCACGAACCCGTGTCCGCTGCATCGGCAGGCGGACTCTCAACCACTGCGCCACCAGGGAAGCCCTTTCTACTTCTTGATTTGATCCTCACTGCCTTGGAGACTTGGAACCTCAGAGGGAAAATTCTCCTGCAGCAAGCCTGCCACCGTCTCTGCTCTCCTTCCCTTAGGTCCTCTGTGTTGATCCAGACTTGGCCCTTGGTCTCTTGCCTGCCTGCTCTAGCACACTGAGGACTTTGGGTCTCTGAGCAAGAGAAACCAACTATGGGGGCAGGGATGAGGCAAAAGTCTCCCTCAGGGCTTCCCCGGTGGCGCAGTGGTTGAGAGTCCGCCTGCCGATGCAGGGGACGCGGGTTCGTGCCCCGGTTGGGGAAGATCCCACGTGCCGCGGAGCGGCTGGGCCCGTGAGCCATGGCCGCTGAGCCTGCGCGTCTGGAGCCTGTGCTCCACAACCGGAGAGGCCACAACAGTGAGAGGCCCGCGTACCACACACACACACACACACACACACACACGCACACACACACACAAAGTCTCCCTCAAAGGGAGGGAGGAGCCCCAGAGTAGGGTGGATGAAGCATTGTTCCTCCCGAACATGGAGGAGCTGAGCTCTTCTTGTCAGTCCTTTAAGACTCCAAGTGTGGTCCCAGGATCCTTAAGGGTCTCTGAGACCTTTTCAGAGAACTCCTGAGGTCAAAACTATTTTCATCATAAAAGGTTATTGACTTTTTTGCCAGTGTACAATGGAGTTTCCCAAAAGTCCCACTGGGCAAGGTGACGCCATGGCTCTGATGGCCTGTGAAATTTGTTCATGTTCGAGTACTTTTCAAGATGTACTTCTAGCACACTTCGTTTAATATCTATACCTGTGCTGTGTGGTTATTTACATTCAACTTAATTTAAATGAAATGAAATATTCATTTAAATATTTCAGCCTCACTGATTCATTTCCTCAGCCACACCAGCCACATTTCCACTGTTCAATAGCCACATGTGGCCAGGGACTCTCACATTGGACAGTGCAGATAAAGAATATTTCCATTATCATAGGACGTTATTGGACAGAACTAATCTACAGGTAAATATAAATACACACAATCACACCAACAAATGCCCTTTAGCATCCTCAGTTTTTAAGATGGGAAAGAAGATCTGAGGCCAATACTGTTTGAGATTCTTCCCTTACAGTATTTTCAAGGTCACACCTTTGACATAGGCATTGGAACTGGAGAGGCTAAATTTGCGTCCGGACTCTGCATTCACTATCTTCATGATCTTGGTTCATTTTCTTAACTCTGAGCATCAATTCCTGCTTCTGTAAAAAGGGGGTAATAGTTCCTGATAATAAACGGTGAAGAGGCAGTTCATATAGCTGGTCATGAAGAGCATAAACTGAATGGGCTCATAGCTCAGCCCAGCTCAGATGACTCTGGGTTAGTTTGAAAACTTCTCCATGTCTCAGTTTCCTTATCAGGAAATTAGAATAATAATAATAATAAAATAATAATAATACCTTACCTATAGGGTTGTTGTGAGAATTGAATTAGATAAGTGAAAAGCACTCAAGAATGAGTAACTGGCACATTGAAATCACTACTACTGGGGCTTCCCTGGTGGCGCAGTGGTTAAGAATCCATCTGCCAATGCAGGCAACACGGGTTCGAGCCCTGGTCTGGGAAGATCTCACATGCTGCGGAGCAACTAAGCCCGTGCGCCACAATTACTGAGCCTATGCTCTAGAGCCTGCAAGCCACCACTACTGAGCCCACATGCTGCAACTAGTGAAGCCCCCCTGCACCTAGAGTCCGTGCTCCGCAACAAGAGAAGCCACCACAATGAGAAGCCTGTGCACCACAGCCAAGAGTAGCCCCTGCTCGCCGCAGCTAGAGAAAGCCCATGCAGCAACGAAGACCCAACACAGCCAAAAATAAATAAATAAAATAAATTAAAAAAACCCGAAATTACTACTACATGTGTGTTGGATGATATTATTATTATTATTACATATACAAAGTCCAAACCTTACTTGGTGACAATAAAAGTTAATTCTCTTCCCCTTTCAGTTACGCACACAGACACACACACACACAAAATTGTGGTAAAATACACACAACATAATATTTACCATAGTAACCATTTTTAAGTGTACAGTGCAATAGTGTTAAGATATCCAGTTTCCATAATTTTTTTCATCGTGCAAAACTGAAATTCTATATCCATCATAAAGAACTCCTTATCAGTAATATTTATGTTGATTGTGAATTAGACTCCAGACTTTAGAATTTTAGTCTATGGTTTTGATTAAGTACTAACGATTCCAGTTAAGAAATCAATTAGTCATTCAAAATAGCTGAATTGGTTGGGAAAGGACAGCCAGAGTCCCCCAGATGTAATCAGTTTCCCTTGAATGTGCATTTTCCATTGATTCCTCTGTCTTTAACCCCTTGGATCCCAACAGCCCCGTCCTGCCTAAGCACGGAATACAGCCTAGAGGTGAAGATGATGTGATGCTCCTCAAATGACTGCTCATCCTGGTTCTAGGGAGTTAATGATGGCTGGGGGTTTAAGTCACTGAATCTTTGAAATACTTTCCAGGAAGTATCTGAAAGCTTGATGTTACAATAGCAGATAAGAAAAATAAGCTCAAGATTAGTCTCTGTTTGCATTTCTAGGGCCTGATGAAGGTTAATGATCATGAGAAGGACAAAAATCAGAATATTTCATGATCCTTTTGGTAGAGTGGGCAGGAGGAGAGAAAAAAAATATTCCCTAAAATCACAGTAGTCACTAAAAAGAATTCAATGCTTCCTTTGGGTAGTGTTTATCTCTCTCCAAGGATTTAGTTTTCTGCACTTTTTTATTGAAAAAATAAAATTTTCAGTGTGGATTTTCAATCGAAAATGTTAGATAAATACAATAGCTATACTGTGTAGGACGCTTTCAGATGCAAGTAAAAAAGAACTCAACTTAAGCTAGCATAATCAATGGAGGAAATTTATTGCTTCCCATGATTGAAAAAGTATAGTGGTAGGGTCAGTTTCATGCGTGGTTTGATCAAGGCTCTTGTTCTGTTTTCTGGGGGTTTCTCATCTTCTCGCTGTATTCATTTCACGCTCAACCTGGCCTCTCTCCTGGTATCAAGGCCTCCCTCATAGCTGTACATACTATACTGTGTTGAATAAGAAACTGTCTGTAACCCAGAATTCCCAGAAAAAGGCCTGGTGGTGTTGGCTTAGTTCACACACTCCTTCTTGCTCCACTCATTATGGTTAGAGGAAGGGAACATCTGACTGCATTTGCCTAGGTGGCTTCTTCAGTCCTCATCACAGGGACCCCTGAAAGCGCATTGGGAGGGAGGGTATTTGGAAAGGAGAACAGAGAATGGAAACTGAAGAGACAATAAAGGAATCCACTACTGTATACATCTTCGTTTAGAGCACAGTTGTCATCTTATTGTTCATGATTAAGATCACTTCCTTTGTTGTGTAGCTGTGTGCTCTATGGCTGTAGAAGACAGTGCTTGGCCAAGCTGGAAGGGTATTCAATGGCAGACATCTTTCCAGCCTTGAGATGACAGCTCTTTTTTTTCACATCTTTAACATTGTTCCCATTGTCAATGATTCCCATGTTGTGTTCTTATCTTATAGATGCTGTGACTTATCTAATTCATCTTGGATATTTGTTAAAATCCAGATTCTTACTGCTTGTCTGCTAGGTTCTGCCTTGCTAGGTCTTGGATAAGGTGATGACTAGATATTTAACAAGGTATCTAGGTGATTACTATTATCAGGCTAGTTTAAGAAGTAGTAAACTGGGACTTCCCTGGTGGCGCAGTGGTTAAGAATCCGCCTGCCAATGCAGGGGACACAGGTTCAAGCCCTGGTCTGGGAAGATCCCACATGCTGCAGAGCAACTAAGCCTGTGTGCCACAACTACTGAGCCTGCGCTCTAGAACCCATGAGCCACAACTACTGAGGCTGCGTGCTACAACTACTGAAGCCCGTGCGCCTAGAGCCTGTGCTCCGCAACAAGAGAAGCCACTGCAATAAGAAGCCTGCGCACCACAACGAAGAGCAGCCCCCACTCGCCACAACTAGAGAAAGCCTGCATGCAGCAACGAAGACCCAATGCAGCCAAAAATAAATAAGTTTAAAAATAAAAGTAGTGGGCTTCCCTGGTGGTGCAGTGGTTGAGAGTCCGCCTGCCGATGCAGGGGACACGGGTTC
>RJWK010058822.1:0-13757 GCA_004363435.1 Platanista minor
TTTTTTAACATCTTTATTGGAGTATAATTGCTTTACAATGGTATGTTAGTTTCTGCTGTATAACAAAGTGAATCAGCTATACATATACATATATCCCCATACCTCCTCCCTCTTGCATCTCCCTCCCACCTTCCCTATTCCACCCCTCTAGGTGATCACAAAGCACCGAGCTGATCTCCCTGTGCTATGCGGCTGCTTCCCACTAGCTATCTATTTTACATTTGGTAGTGTACATATGTCCATGCCACTCTCTCACTACGTCCCAGCTTACTCTTTGCCCTCCCCGTGTCCTCAAGTCCATTCTCTATGTCTGTGTCTTTATTCCTGTCTTGCCCCTAGGTTCTTCAGAACTTTTTTTTTTTTTTTTTTTAGATTCCATATATATGTGTTAGTATACGGCATTTGTTTTCCTCTTTCTGACTTACTTCACTCTGTATAACAGTCTCTAGGTCCATCTACCTCACTACAAATAACTCAATTTCATTTCTTTTTCTGGCTGAGTAATAATCCATTGTATATATGTACCACATCTTCTTTATCCATTCATCTGTCAATAGACACTTAGGTTGCTTCCATGTCCTGGCTATTGTAAATAGATCCGCAATGAAAATTGTGGTACATGACTCTTTTTGAATTATGGTTTTCTCAGGGTATATGCCCAGTAGTGGGATCGCTGGGTTGTATGGTAGTTCTATCTTTAGTTTTTTAAGGAACCTCAGTACTGTTCTCCATAGTGGCTGTATCAATTTACATTCCCACCAACAGTGCAAGAGGGTTCCCTTTTCTCCACACCCTCTCCAGCATTTATTGTGTGTAGATATTTTGATGATGGCCATTCTGACCTGTGTGAGGTGATACCTTGCTGTAGTTTTGATCTGCATTTCTCTAATGATTAGTGATGTTGAACATTCTTTCATGTGTTTGTTGGTGATCTGTATACCTTCTTCGGAGAAATGTCTGTTTAGGTCTTCTGCCCATTTTTGGATTGGTTGGGTTTTTAGTTTTGTTTTGTTTTGTTTTTTGATATTGAGTTGCATGAGCTGCTAGTAAATTTTGGTTAATCCTTTGGTTAATCCTTTGTCAGTTGCTTCATTTGCAAATATTTTCTCTTATTCTGAGGGTTGTCTTTTTGTCTTGTTTATGGTTTCCTTTGCTCTGCAAAAGCTTTTAAGTTTCTTTAGTTCCTATTTGTTTATTTTTGTTTTTATCTCCATTTCTCTAGGGAGGTGGGTCAAAAAGGATCTTGCTGTGATTTATGTCATAGAGTGTTCTGCCTATGTTTTCCTCTAAGAGTTTTAGAGTGTCTGACCTTACATTTAAGTCTTTAATCCATTTTGAGTTTATTTTTGCATATGGTGTTAGGGAGTGTTCTAATTTCTTTCTTTTACATGTATCTGTCCAGTTTTCCCAGTACCACTTATTGAAGAGGCTGTGTTTTCTCCATTGTATATTCTTTCTTCCTTTATCAAAAATAAGGTGACCATATGTGCATGGCTTTATCTCTGGGCTTTCTATCCTATTCCATGGATCTATATTTCTGTTTTTGTGTCAGTACCATACTGTCTTGATTACTCACATTTGTATTTTCAATATCACATAGGAAGTTCATTTGTTCAACTTTGTCAATATCTTGCAGCCAAAGACCACTGGGAATGCACTTAGAGTTTAACAACTTGGGTTTATTGCAACTTGTTGTAGGGAGGGAGAACACACACCACAGAGAACCATGGGGCCTCTCAGTAAAAGGATTTTTGAAAACACTTACAGATTTAGGCTTGTGGTAGGTGATTTTTAGGAAGCATGTAAGGAGGGAGGATTTTGCTTTGGATTGTATGCATCAGGAAGCAGGGGTAATTCTATGATTGGGCATCTTACTAAGTCTTATCTAGAAGGAGGAAGAATAGACTGAGACTTAAAACTATTCAATAAAGAAGCAGCAGCCATTCATACTGGCCAGGATGAAGAAATGTTTGGTCATTTTTGTGGCTTGGACAATGTATGTGTTTTGTCTTTGTGCAGACACATTTACAGGGAGGACTTGTTTTTTTTTTTTTTTTTTTTTTTTTGCATACGCGGTCCTCTCACTGTTGTGGCCTCTCCCGTTGCGGAGAACAGGCTCCGGACGCGCAGGCTCAGCGGCCATGGCTCACGGGCCCAGCCGCTCCGCGGCACGTGGGATCCTCCCAGACCGGGGCATGAACTCGTGTCCCCTGCATCGGCAGGCGGACTCTCAACCACTGAGCCACCAGGGAAGCCCCGGAGGACTTGTTTTTGTCCTGAATCTTAAAGATCACAGAGTGGTTTTGTCAATGTTGATGTTCTGAGAAATTGTTTCTGCTCAACAGAGGAACCCCAAGCCTAGATGTCTGTGAGTGCCAGGCCAGCTTGTAGTAACATTAAGTCCTAGCTGACAGTGCAAGGCCAGCTCCTGGATATCACAGGCTGCTTATCTCTTTCTCATTCCTCCCCTTCCGACCAAGGGCAGATGAATTTAAGCTGCAGGACATTCATCCATAATACCCACTTTTCCACCCTGGCCAAGATTTTGCTGAGCAGGAAGCTGTTTAGAGAATGCAGTCTATAGTTGGACCAGGGTTAGTCTCCCCTGCTCCTCCTGTTGCAGGATGAATGGTTGAATCCTCTGATGTGTCAAGGGCTATATTCAGGATACATCAGCCAAGTGCAAAACAAGTCAGCTATCAGAAACAAGCCTTGAAACCAGGGCCTAGATTATAAACCTCAAGCAATGAATCCAGCTGGGTATCTTTCAGAGAGCCGCATGATTACTTTTTTTTCTTAGTTTAATCACAAGCTTACTTAATTGCCTTGTAGTATATAAGTATAGCAAGAAGTGCTTGTTATAGCATGAATATTCGCTTGGTTAGGTGAGAGCAAATCAAAGAATATGTGGTTGTCCATTAACAACTCTTAATAATGAATTTGGACTTGTTTGTTGACCTCTCAGAGGAGCAGTTGTATGCAAGTGAAATTCTGAAAGAAAGCAAAAGTGATAATGGCAATAGTAACTCTGTACTTATGTAAATGAATCCTCAAAGAAATTCTCTGCTGTATTTATCTCCATTGCATAATTATAGAAAGTCAAGCATGAAAAAGAAAACTTCCCCAAGTTCATATCAGTAAAAAAGTAGGAGAAAGAGGACTCGACCTCAGGTCTGTCTGACCCTATAGCCTGAACCCTTAGCAATTAATTACTCTCTATTGTCACCAGACTTCTGGAATCAACTCCAATGATATATTCCTTGAGTCACATGCCTGGGAAATTGCCGTGATAAACCAATCTTCTTTCACTGCTACTCTCTGTACTTGCCTGTCTGTAGCACCAATGCTTTGATAGTTCATGGGAAAAATATCAGAAGTTCCATGTAATTGGGCAGTTTAAGGGGAGGGTGAATGAGAAATTGAGAGATACCACGTGGTTACCCTCATCCCATTGATGTCATCTTGCTTCTCCATAGACTGATATAATATATATCCATTTTGGATAGATTGCATGTATTGGACAATAAATCAGAAGGTAGATATTTGTCCTTTTTCTCCAGTAAGTATGGCTATGGAGCTTTTGAATGGTTATTCATTTCACCCACTTTTTAAAATGCTATATTTTAAAGGTTTGTTTTGTTAAAACGTTCCCACTGAAATGTAACAGAGTAAGCTGTCAAACTCCCGACAATGCACCATATCATTTAACTTAGCAAAGTGTGCTGATGGATGACCCCAACTAATTAGAAAGATGACTTGAAGACCATATCCCAGTGACTCAGAAAATCCGCAACTATTTTTTTCCAAGTTAATTATTGGTTTGGTAATACACATCCTATTTTGAGGACCAAATTCCCCTTTCCTGGAATAAAAACCACAGAAATCTATATCGGTGTTAGATTTTTGTGTCCATGGTTCTGATTAAACTTTTCCATTTATACATATTGCATCCTTACTCATATATATCACATTTGAAATGCAGAGTTGCATAAAAACTCTTGTCTACCTATTTTTTACCTTGAAGCCTAGAACATCACATAATTATTTTTAAAACAATTTAAAGTAGAAAGCTGCTCTATGAATATGTATTCTTCATTTCATGTAATAGGTAGGATACTGAAAAACTGAATGTCAAAAAATAATGTCTAGGAAATTGAATCACACTATGAATATCTTATTGTATTCAAAATTGTTCCATTATAGAGTTGCTTTAAAGCCAAACGTTGTTTTAAAAACTTTCTACTTTATCTGTACCTAAAGTTCATATGTTTCTATCTCAAGTTTTCCCAAAGTAGGCAGGCCAATGCTGTTGAACAAATTAAAATTCTGGGGAGAAAAAAAAGTATAGTCGCAATACTGCTTACATAAATACATAAATACAAAGTATGGTGCTGCGTAATCTAGAGAAAATGTTATGCAGTGTAGTCATGCAAATGCATCAAAATTCAGGGGTTATTTTTATTCTCTGGAACTTTCTAAGAAATTGATGACATTAAGTGTAAGTTAACAGAAACTTGTGGCCTATTTAGCTGAACATAAAGTTCTAACCAAATCCAGCATGGAGATAATCTTGGCCAAAATATTGTGGGCTCTGAAGCAATATGTTTATTCTAACTTTATTTTTAAAGTCATGCTCATATCTTGGGAAATGAGATCCAGAAATCAGATCTTGATCCTTTCCAGATTAACTATGGCAAAGAGCTTATTTTGTTTTATATATGATTTTATGCTCGAGATGCATTTAGAAGAGGAGAGATAGAAAAGGAGGAGAAAAAAGAAGGGGAAGGAGAAAGAAAAATAAAAGGAGAAGAAAGAGGTCCAGGAGAAGACAAGGTCAGCTCACACTGATCTAACAGAAAGTGGAATAAAAGACCAAAGAGGAATCAAAATTTGTTCTACATCCAGCAGTTCATATGATTTCTAAATTTGGCTAACCTGGAATCATGACTTCTCTCTATAGTGAAATCTCTTCACACTCTGAGGCTCCTCACAGAAAACCTTCTGGAAGGTAGGACTATTCATATTTCACTCTCAGATGTTCCTGCAAAATATTCTGCAAATTTAATTAGAGCTTCCTAGTCATGAAGATAGGTACGAAAGACTTTTTAAATGCCACTTGAGAAGATGCTCAGGAGATCACCTTAGTAATTCGTTTGATGTCACCATTTAGGGGCAGTGCCCATTTTCAAAAGCCTGCTTCAAATGCCATCTTCTACAGTACTCATCTATGATCATCTCAGTCTAAAATCACCCACATTTCTATGCTCCCATAAGCAACCTGTTGTTATTTATTCCAATAAAGTCCCTACTGATTCCTACAAAATACAATTCCTATTTATTCCTGGGTTACTTAAGGATTCAGCTCCTGAAGCCTTATTGTTGGAGTTGAAAATCTGGACCTGTTTCCAACTAGCCATATGGTCTTAACCTATCAGTTATCTGAGATTTCATCAGTTATCTCAACTACAAAATGAAGATAACCCTTATCCTCATGGTTCTTGTATTAGTAAAGGTGTTAAAACATCTAAGGCTCTTAGAAGAATGTCTAGCACATGGTAAGAGTAAATGAGTGTTAGCTACTATTGTTTACTACTACTACTATTATTATTATTGTTATCTCTGGAACGTATCATATACTGCCTTTCAAAATATTTTGGCTAATTTTAATCAGGACTATAAGCCCCACAAGTGGCAAGAATCACACCCTATCCTTTGCAGCCACACCCTGCCACAGTTCTTTGAGATTTAGAAGTGCTCACCAAACATGTGTAAAACAACTCCAAAACAGACTTGTTTATCACTGAGAACACTAACTCTGTTGATTAAGTTTCTCTTTCATTAATAAGTTATAGGCTCCTGGAAGTCAGGAACTTCAATCATTTTTGCTCATGTAGCACAGGGCTTAGCAATACATATAGTAGACAATACATATTGTTGAGTGAGTTAAATTCATAAACACTAGAACATATGCACCATAGGTGGAATTAGTCTCTTTACCATCATATCCTTATCGATTCACACAGACTTGGGACAAGAAGGTACTCAAGAAATATAGATGAAGAGCATAGTTACTGATGATCAAGGACTTTAAAGATTCCATCAAGTAAGCTCTGCAAATAGGCAAAATTCCTAAAAAAGAAATTAGTATCCAAAATGGACATCACCCAATACCAAGTGAGTCGAACATAGGAAACATGAAATCATATTTGGACAAAAATGACTGACATGACCATGAAACAGAGTTATGAATGGCCTCAGGTAACATTCAGTCCTACTTCTCCTGGGGTGACCTACCCCGTCTGCAGAGAACTACTAAGAAGTTGCCCCAAACAAGTCCCTTTCCCTAGTTCTTTGCATTTGCAAAGCCCAAACACTAATCTATTTCTCTAAAATTATGTCCCATAAATCTAAGGTCTTGGCATAAGTGGAGCAGTAAAGGAAAGATTAATATCCTCATCCTGCTTTTTCTCTTTTTCAAAATGAACACTGGGTTCATCAGTAACAAACACCAGCCTCTGACTTCCCTTCTGAGATTTCCAAATCCACAGGCTCACAGTTCTTTCAAGCAGAAAATAACTTATTTTCTCTGTGCTGTTATCTCTTTAATTTTTGTTTGCAACTCCTTGAGTAATACATTGTATAATTTTTTTTTTTTTTTTTTGCGGTACACGGGCCTCTCACTGCTGTGGCCTCTCCCGTTGCAGAGCACAGGCTCCGGACACGCAGGCTCAGCGGCCATGGCTCACGGGCCCAGCTGCTCCGCAGCATGTGGGATCTTCCCGGACCGGGGCATGAACCCATGTCCCCTGCATCGGCAGGCGGACTCTCAACCACTGCGCCACCAGAGAAGCCCATGTTGTATAACTGACCACAGAAGAGAAGGAGGAAAGGAACTGTGTGCAACCAGAAGATTTGGGGCCAAACTGGACCAGTGATTGCAAGGGGATAGTTTCTGGGCAACAGAGTCAGTCCCATGTTCATTTTATAAAGAGTTAAGTTAATTGCCTAGTGGAAAAAGAAACTAGAGTTTATAATCAAAATATTTTGGGGAGGAATAATGAGAACAAAGATACTTCAGCTTTATCTTACGTCTCTCTCTACTTATAATAGCAGTACACCAAGCAATCAGTCAACTTTTTGAGTATGTCAAGTGTGCTGAGCATTGTGCTAGGTATATATCATTTGTTACAGGGAGAGAACGTGTTTAAGACATGGACATGATCACTGCCAGTACCATGATATATGATAGAAACACACATACAAACAGACACACACAATTGTCTTCTGAGTTAAAAACAGAAAAAAACAGAAATAAATAACTAGACATTATACCCACGCTGTCATAAATTGTATGATTCTTCCTAGTTATTTATGCAACCTCTGCCTGTAATAGGATGACCTTTCCCTGTCCCATTGGCATCAGGCTTGGCCACGTGACTTGCTTTCACCAATAAAATTGAAACAGGAAGCAATGAATGTCACTACTGCATTTTCTACCATTGTTTTCTTCCAGTGCCAGAAGCCCAGATAGGGACTGCTCTTTTGGCCTGGATCCTGGTGTGAAGAGGCATAGAGCAGAGCCACAGTTCACATGTAATGTTAGTGAGAAATAAAATCTCTTTTTGGAGGGCAGTGAGATTTGGGACCACTTTGCTACTGCAGCAAAACCTAAACATAAACGGACTACATACATATCTTGAGAGATCAAACTATCTCATACTTTATCATTTTGTTCCAGCTCCTTCCCTACTTCATATATTTTGTAATGTTCTTCTCTTTTTGTTATGTAAAGTCAAAACCCTTAAGACAGAATTCAAGATTCCACAGGGTATAGACCCTGACTCCTCTTTAGCCTCATCTCCTGCCTTCCATTCCACCCAATACAGTCATACATAGATTGTAGCTATATCTACAATCCTTTCATTTCCCCAAGATTTTTAAACTCTGTACTTGGCTCATAAAAATCCCCCCTTGGAATTCTATCCATCCCCATACTCTACTTTCACTTTTCTGCAAGGTCAATTTCTACTTATTTTCAACCCCTTCTTCTTCTCCCTTAAGCCCCTCTGATCCACCTGAATAATTACTCTCTACTTCTTGTCACCAGTGTAACATTAGACTTCACTGCAATTACTTTTTGATACTCCTGATACTGGGAGTTCCTTGAGAGCAGACTGCTATGCTTTAGAGATCTTTAGATCTCCAGCACCTAGTACACAGTCTGACATATAATAGATATCTGATAAATATGATGGAACTCATGGATAAATAAATGGTTGAATGAGTTAATGGTCTTCTGTTTTCCTTTCACACTGGCATGCGATTTTTTAAAATTCTTGATAAATGTCTAAGAGGAAGAGAAAAAGTAATTGATTTAAGTGTGTTAACTTTGCTCTGAAATAAAAATGTTATTATCTCCTTTCTAGTATCTTCTCTCATAATAAAAGGAGTGTTTATACCCATGTAATAAAAGTTGAAGTACATACTACATGGTACCATCTCAACTGGAGATTACTCCTTTAGTCCCTAATTTGGCTTTAATTTGTATATTAATGGTGATATTTACTTGAGTACCTGCAGGATGTTGTGTCAATCTTAGAGGTTTCTACCATATTTATTTTTACATATTTTCCAGTATGACATCATCCTAACCCCATAAGTATGTTCTTCACTTCATCTGTGTAAACACTAGAACCCCAGAATAACCTTAGAATGTTCCATTCGGTACATCTTTCCATCTTAACGCAGGACATAAATAAATATCCCATGCTTCTCAACCAACTGAAGCTGTATTTCTGGCCAAATTATATTGCTTTTGTCCTTTCCTATTAGAAATACTCAGTGGGGCTTAAAAGCAGAAAACCTGAATTCAAGATCCAACTCAACTATAAACTGGTTATATAACCCAGGTTGTGTCACTTTTCCTTCTTTATTTTCATTTTTTGCATTTCTGAAATGGGAGTGGAAGAGAGGAGGAAAAATGAAATTTCTTTTACATTATAGCTGTGAGAAACAAATTAGCGTAAATTAATTCACTTATAAATTTAGAGGCCAAAGAGAGCCCTGATATTCAGATTTTGAATGAACTAGGAAATTACCAGAAAAAACTTGAATCTTCCTTAGTACCTAAAACTGAAATCTACAAAACAGGCTGTAAAATCAGATAGATTTCGGTTGGAATTTCAACTCTATCTTTTCTTAACTGTATGATCTTAGACAGTTGCCTGACCCATCTGGGCTTAGGTTTTTTCATGAATAAAGGGAGTATAAATTGTTTCATCTTCCAGAATGCTTATTCAAATCAAATGTCTCCATATCTCAGTTTATGACTTCTTTCTTCTGATTGTTCAAACCAAAATTTTGGAGTCATCTTTAATTGTTTTCTCTCTCTTATTCCACATCTCATAGCTATGAATTTATCATAAATCTTTTTTTAACATCTTTATTGGAGTATAATTGCTTTACAACGGTGTGTTAGGTTCTGCTGTATAACAAAGTGAATCAGCTATATGTATACCTATATCCCCATATACCCTCGCTCTTTTGCCTCCCTCACACCCTCCCTATCCCACACCTCTAGGTGGTCACAAAGCACGGAGCTGATCTCCCTGTGCTATGCAGCTGCTTCCCACTAGCTATCTATTTTACATTTGGTAGTGTATATATGTCAATGCTACTCTCTCACTTCCTCCCAGCTTACCCTTCCCCCTCCCCGTGTCCTCAAGTCCATTCTCTACATCTGCATCTTTATTCCTGTCCTGCCCCTAAGTTCATCAGAACCATTTTTTTTTTTAGATTCCCATCATAAATCTTTAATGCAACCATTTCTCATAACCTTCAATAGACCACTTAATACTCACAAAAACCTTATGAATTAATAACAGTGATGATGCTTATGATACTAATGATAAAGTTAATGCTTAGTACTTATCTGTCAGGCACTGTTCTAAAGAAGTGGGCTATATCATTTTTTTTTTAGTTTTTAAAATTAATTAATTTATTTATTTATTTATTTATTTTTAGCTGCACCAGGCAGCATGCCAGATCTCAGTTCCCTGACCGGGGATGGAACCTGTGCCCCCTGCAGGGAAAGCATGGAATCTTAACCACTGAACCGCCAGGGAAGTCCCTGGGCTATATCACTTAATCCTTCTAACAACATTGTGAAGTATTTTCATTCACATTTACAAATGAAGAAACTGAAGGACCAAGAGTTAAGGTTTTTTGTTTTTTTGTGTGTGTGTGGTACGCGGGCCTCTCACAGCTGTGGCCTGTCCCGTTGTGGAGCACAGGCTCCGGACGCACAGGCTCAGCAGCCATGGCTCTCGGCCCAGCCGCTCCGCGGCACATGGGATCTTCCGGACCGGGGCCCGAACCCGTGTCCCCTGAATCGGCAGGCGGACCCTCAACCACTGCGCCACCAGGGAAGACCCGAGTTAAGTTATTTTGCCCAAGGCCTTAGAACTAGTAAAAGAAGACCTGGTATTTGAACCCAGGCAATTTGTCTCCACTACTCTTACCCTGGATGCTGCACTATCTTCCAAATAAAAACAAGTCCTTGGAGTCCTAGAGAGAAGAGAAGACTGAAACTCAAGCCAAGGCTGCACACTTTCAAAGAAATGCTGCCCATGAAATCAGGAAATACGGGCTTGAATTCCAGTTTCATTACTTTCTATGTTACCACGTGTATTTTCTGAATCTCTCTGAGATTTAATTTCCTCATTCAGACTTGGAATTTTGGTTTTAATCTACGATACTTGTTAGGTGCCACTCCAATATCCATTCCCCCTTATTCCTTCCTAGCAGTACCCTGAATTTCTCAGCTACATGTATTGGAAAGGCATTAACTGAACTCTGATCCAGGCATGGCCCTATATCTATAGGAAAGGACCACCCATGAGGAGATGTGACCTTCAGTAGAGAATCACAACAACTATCAACCCTAGTAGGTAGCAAGCTGAGAGAAAAAGTCCCCAACTTCACTTTTTCCTGCCCATCAGTTTCCTGCTGAACCCAAGTGGAAACCAGTAGGCAACAGAGACGAAGGCTACAGTCCATGAAGATCAGCCTCCCAGCACAGAGGCACAGAGCAGGATAGAAAAGCATGGGGAGTGGGTCTGAAGGGACAAATGAAAAAGATCCAGCATAATTTAATTGTCAGTATAAAGTCTGAGTGTCTCAGAATGCTGAACCTCCATCACAAGAGGGAAAGGTAAGAATAAAAGTCAAGAGACCCCTGGAAAATGAAAATCCATACCTCAGGATATTATAAGAAAAGACATTTCCTTTCAACTTAATTAATAAAAACCGATTTGTGTTATAATGCCAAAGAGCTCTTTCAGCATTATTAAATTCTTTCAGCATTATTAAATAAATTGCATTATTAAATTTTTACTTCTCAGTTTTGGCATTTATATTCTTTTTTTTCATCTTTATTGGAGTATAACTGCTTTACGATGGTGTGTTAATTTCTGCTTTATAACAAAGTGAATCAGTTATACATATACATATGTTCCCATATCTCCTCCCTCTTGTGTCTCCCTCCCTCCCCCGTCCCTATCCCACCCATCCAGGTGGTCACAAAGCACCGAGCTGATCTCCCTGTGCTATGCGGCTGCTTCCCACTAGCTATCTATTTTACGTTTCATAGTGTATATATGTCCATGTCACTCCCTCACTTTGTCCCAGCTTACCCTTCACCCTTCCCACATCCTCCAGTCCATTCTCTAGTAGGTCTGTGTCTTTATTCCCGTCTTGCCCCTAGGTTCTTCACGACATTTCTTTTTTTCTTAGATTCCATATATATGTGTTAGCATACGGTATTTGTCTTTCTCTTTCTGACTTACTTCATTCTGTATGACAGACCTAGGTCCATCCACCTCACTACAAATAACTCCATTTCATTTCTTTTTATGGCTGAGTAATATTCCATTGTATATATGTGCCACAATAAGTGGTGCTGGGAAAACTGGACAGGCACATGTAAAAGTATGAGACTAGAACACTCCCTAACACCATACACAAAAATAAGCTCAAAATGGATTAAAGACCTAAATGTAAGGCCAGAAACTATCAAACTCTTAGAGGAAAACATAGGTAGAACACTCTATGACATACATCACAGCAAGATTCTTTTTGACCCATCTACTAGAGGAATGGAAATAAAAACAAAAATAAACAAATGGGACCTAATGAAACTTCAAAGCTTTTGCACAGCAAAGGAAACCATAAACAAGACCAAAAGACAACCCTCAGAATGGGAGAAAATAATTTGCAAATGAAGCAACTGACAAAGGATTAATCTCTAAAATTTACAAGCAGCTCATGCAGCTCAATAACAAAAAAACAAACAACCCAATCCAAAAATGGACAGAAGACCTAAATAGACATTTCTCCAAAGAAGATATACAGACTGCCAACAAACACATGAAAGAATGCTCAACATCATTAATCATTAGAGAAATGCAAATCAAAACTACAATGAGATATCATCGCACACCGTTCAGAATGACCATCATCAAAAAATCTAGAAACAGTAAATGCTGGAGAGGGTGTGGAGAAAAGGGAACACTCTTGCACTGCTGGTGGGAATGTGAATTGGTACAGCCACTATGGAGAACAGTATGGAGGTTCCTTAAAAAACTACAAATAGAACTACCATATGACACAGCAATCCCACTACTTGGCATTTGTATTCTTAGCCGTCTTCACAGCTTTGAATTTTGCCAGCAGCTCACCTCGGTCAGTCCTTATTCTTGTTTATTGAAAGTCTTTTCCATCTGGACTAAATCACATCTGTCCCAGCAGTTGCTGTTCACATAAATTAGGGGACCAAGCAAAGACTGAACTGATAATAACTCCTCCTTGAAGAAAATATCTGGAGTTTCCATAATTCGTTTTCTTGATAAAAATAAGTCTCTTGAATTTTCCCCCTCACTTCTACTGTCTACAGCTGCCTGCATTTTCAGTCAAGCCACCATGTAATACTTGCTTTCAAACTTACCCTTTAAAGTGTTTTCTCTCTGATACCATGATCACTCTTACTCTAGTTTATCTTATCAATAATTAAAGTGTTTCAAGATTTTCATCCAGCCAACCCTGTGAATTACCTTTTTTATTTTGGCAAAAGAGGGGGAGTTTAAAATTTGCTTTCATTTGAGTTTCACGGAACAGAAAGAACATTTCTTTCCCTATATACTCCTTTGCCACTAAACCGGAAGCAAGAATGGTCCCAAATTTATCCTGGGAGACCTCTATTCTGTCCAACTTGTACACCCTGAAGATTCAAGACAATCTCTGCTGGACAGGAAGGAGTTTACATGGGAAGTCTCTGCACAATGATTCCTTCCAAGTACATTTAGTGAAAAATTGTCTTTAAATTTTAGAAGCTGAAACTTCAAGATCCGATGGAACTTGTCTCAAAAGTATATAAAATTGCAGTCACTACATGGGGCAACAATTTAATGTCCCCTAAAGAAATGGAAAAGGAAGAAACAAGGAGAAGATGGCGGAAGGGTAAGACGTGGAGATTACCTTCCTTCCCACAAATACACCAGATATACGTCTACACGTGGAACAACTCCTGCAGAAAACCTACTGAATGCTGGCAGAAGACCTCAGACCTCCCAAAAGGGAAGAAACTCCCCACGTACCTGGGTAGGGCAAACAAAAAAAAGAAAAAACAAAGACAGAAGGATAGGGACGGGACCGGCACCAGTGGGAGGGAGCCGTGAAGCAGGAAAGGTTTCCACACACTG
>RJWK010058824.1:0-13757 GCA_004363435.1 Platanista minor
TTTTTTTTTTTTTTTAAAAAGGACCCCCCCCCACCCCCCGGGATTCTTATCCTTAGCTGCACATTAGAATCACTTGGAGAGCTTTTAAAAATCAGAGTGAAGTAAGTCAGAAAGAGAAAAACAAATACCATGTATTAACACATATGTGGAATCTAGAAAATTGGTACAGATGAACCGGTTTGCAGGGCAGAAATAGAGACACCATTGTAGAGAACAAATGTATGGACACCAAGGGGGGAAAGTGGGGGGCGGGGGTGGGGTGGTGGTGGTGGTGGGATGAATTGGGAGACTGGGATTGACGTATATACACTAATATGTATAAAATGGTTAATAAGAACCTGCTATATAAAAAATAAATAAAATTCAAAAATTCAGAAAAATATCCCATAATCCAGGTTTTATCCCAGACTAATTAAACCAATCTCTGGGGTTAGAGTTGTAAAGCTTCCCAGGTGATACCAGTGTACAATCAGACTTGAGAATCCCTGTTTTAAAGGGAAACTACAGGAAAATGGCTTATAGTTTATGGCTTATTTTCACCTAGGCAAGGTGAAAGTGTAATATTTGCAATAATGACTGAGATTACTGAGTAATTAAACCCGTATTACATATTGAGGAAAAGGTAATAGGGGTGCTTTAGGCAAGGAACAAAAAACATCTAAAGGGCTTCCCTGGTGGCGTAGTGGTTGGGAGTCCGCCTGCCGATGCGGGGGACGCAGGTTCGTGCTCCAGTCTGGGAGGATCCCACGTGCCGCGGAGCGGCTGGGCCCGTGCTGGGCCCGTGAGCCACGGCCGCTGAGCTTGTGCGTCCGGAGCCTGTGCTCCGCAACAGGAGAGGCCGCAGCGGTGAGAGGCCTGAGTACCGCAAAAAAAAAAACAAACAAAAAATCTAAATATTTTAGACTCTATTGAACCAATACAGTGGGAAGGCAGTGTGTATTTAGACTTTTAAAAGGTCTTTAATTTGGTGATATGCTGGTGGCTATTGAACTACATTGTCAATTGTGTAATTTATTCATTACAAAACCACGGATAGATCACAGTGTTTGCAACGGGAAATACAGGAGGGTAAGCCTGAGCGTTTACCATTACAAAATGACCTGGAAAGGAGAATCTAGTGAAATCTCAAAGTTGGAGTTGACCCTGAGTAATGCCTAACTGAAGAGTGAATTTCACAGTGGTCTGGTCTTACGAGATCATTAGCGGGTGGAATGTTTTTTCAGTGTGTGCAGTAGGAATGCATATGGGTTTTTCAAAAAGTAAACCTTAGAAGTCATTCTCAAGTAATTGTTTTAAGTGAAGTAATTAAAAACTAAAGACTTATCTAAGAGTGTCTTTGTGCTATTTCCAAAACTCTAAGGTTAGACAGGAAAGCCTCTGTTTTCCTCAGATTGCATAATGGGTTAAGTCCTTGGTTTGTATTTGGGCGCCTTTTACTTTGTAGAGCATCATTGATGCTTTGCTTTGCTTCTTGAAATTTTATCACATTGCTTTGTAAACTTTATGGTTTGAATATTTTCATTTTACAACTTTCGAGTTAGGAATACATTTTTTTCTTTTTTTGCTGTATGCGGGCCTCTCACTGCTGTGGCCTCTCCTGCTGCGGAGCACAGGCTCTGGACGCGCAGTCTCAGTGGCCAATGCTCATGGGCCCAGCCGCTCCGCGGCATGTGGGACCTTCCTGGACCGGGGCGCGAACCCGTGTCCCCTGCATCGGCAGGCGGACTCTCAACCACTGTGCCACCAGGGATGCCCAGGAATGAATTTTTGTGATGAAAATGTTATTGGGGCAAAGGGTATGAATAACTAAAAGGCTATCCTTCTCAGTCTGATAGCTGAGGTGGTATTTAATTTGCTCATTTCTGATTGCTTGGGAGGATGAATGTATATGATCTAATATCCTATTCCTACTTCTCTCTTGAGATTTAGGTCTCACTTATTAATGTGTCCCCTTCCTCGGTATGTTGAAGGTAGCATTCCTTTGTGGAGGGTGTTTCTATAGTCTGCCTTTCTGCCTTTCTTTTGGTTTTTTAGATATAATTCAATTGATCTTAAAAACTTATTTCTTATTTATATTCTTGGATAATCAGTTTCCCATCTTGAATTAAAATTTGAATCAAGGAGTTGACTTTTTTCCCCCAATTAGCTAAGCAATTCTTGAAGCCTAACTTTTGATTAAGCTCTGCTTTCATTAATAAGGTGTTAGACCAAATCATTTATATTCTTTCCTTCATTTATTCATTGATCAAATATTTATTGAGCCCCTAGTATGTGAGTTTAACCACAAAATGTTTGAGACTAGAGACTAAAACAAGCAGAAAATTTCTCATGGGATAATGTTCAATGATGTATAGACTATTTGTATGTATTTCTCTTTATATCTGTTTCTAGGCTACCTATTCATTAATCTACTACTTTTTCCTACTGCTAATACCATATTTATGATCTTACCATATATATATTTTTTTTCTTTGCTGTACGCGGGCCTCTCACTGTTGTGGCCTCTTCCGTTGCGGAGCGCAGGCTCCGGACGCGCAGGCTCAGCGGCCATGGCTCACAGCCCAGCCGCTCCGCGGCATGTGGTATCTTCCCAGACCGGGGCACGAACCCGCGTCCCCTGCATCGGCAGGCGGACTCTCAACCACTGCGCCACCAGGGAAGCCCCCCAGGTTGGTAATATTGTTAGCTTGATGGTAATGTATCTCTCCTCCACTGTCCCCTTGCTGTTTGTTTCACTTTCCCACTTCCGCTGTTCTATCATGTTTATGGGAATCCTATCTGAGAAGGATAGGGTTCAGCCCTTCCTTGCCCTTTCTAAATTGCTGTCTCCTCATCTGTAAAATGACTCATACTTGCTTCAGTAAGATGCTGTGAAGATCATGTAAAATTTCTGAAAAGTAACTAGCACAGTGCCTGGCATGGAGTAAGTAGATCGAGAGTTTCCTTTATTTTCTCATGATTTTCATGCAGGAAGGAACTTTCATTCCATAATGCATACTGCAGTTAGTTGTCACATATTGAGGCAATATTTGAACAGCTTTGTGTGCTGGGCAGTACTTTAGGCACTGAGAGTACACGTGTGGACAGGACAGCCCCCCACTGAGGAGACGGATAGTTAACGTATATGCATATACATATTAAGTGTTAGTGATTGTGGGGACAGGGTCAGCATCAGCAGCTATTTCAGGTAGGGTAGTCCGGGAAAGCCTCTCAGAGGAGCCAGTGGTGGTTGAGCAAAACTTGAATTAAGTGAAGGACTGAGCCACTTGATGGTGGGGTGAGGGGGAAGGGCATCCCCGATGGCATTAACTGCAAGTGCAAAGAGGCTTGTGGTGGAATAAAACAAGCTTGCCTTATGAAGAACAGCAGTGAGGTCTAGGGTGGCTAGAGTGGGGTTGAGAGAGGGCTAGTAGGAAGTGATGAGTCTGGAGATGTAGGCACGGGCTAGCTTATGTAAGTTCTTTAGGCCATGGGAAGGTCAGACTTTAAGCGGGGTGCGGAGCTGTTGAGTATTGAGCAGGTTCAAAAAGTGATCTGATTAAGATTCTAAAACAGTCTGTACCTGAGAAGATCCAGTGCCACTACATGGCACAACTCCAGGGGCCACCATGTACGTGGAATTTAGGGCAACGCCTCAAGCATCGTCCAGCCTTGAGAATAGATTGTCAAGGCAAGAGTGGAAGCCGGAACACCAATTGGGAGATTGTGGCAATGGTTCCGGTCTGAAGAGGGTTGGTAGCCTCAGGGGTAGTATAGGATATAGGTAGTATTTTCTTACTGTTTAAGTTCGTGAATATATTATAATGGACCATATGGTAATAGTGTAATTTTGAAGATGATAATGTGCTAAATCTATGCTATTAAATAAAACATATTCACGTGGTTAAAAATCGAAGCCTTGTAGAACTTGGAATAAAAAGCTGTCTCCTGTCCCATTTCTCCCCACAACCCCAGTTACATTTCCTGAGGGAACCCTTTTCACTCTTCACTATGTTTTTAGCTCTTCCGGCGAATCCTTTGTAAATTGAAATAAGATGCACAAACCACTTTTCGTTCTCCATCCTCCTCAGACTCCAGCCATTACTTCCTGTAGAAGGGGCAGGGTGGGGAGATCAAGCTTACTTACGAGCATCTGGCTCCTTTCTTCTACTTGGAATGTGGTTATTTACCATTATTAGTCTGCTAGTTGACCCCAGTATGTTCTCCCCACCTTACAAGCAACAGACTTTTTAGTTGGGAGCATGGCTACCTTTTCTTCTCCCCCTTTTTTTTTTGTTAACCATGGGATTGGGTATGCTTGTCTGCAGAGAATGTGGGTCAAGAGCACAGCCCAGGGGGATGTCGACTTTATTTCTTGCACATGAGAACAGGACTGGGTCTGTTCTCACGACAGATTGCACAGGCAATGTCTCTGTTCTTAAAGAATTCAAGAAGACAGGCTACAGGTGGCTGAGATTTTGCTGAGAAGAGCAGAAAGTGAGTCTTGCCAGACTAGGAGCAAGTATGTGGCAGACAAACTGTTGCCCCGCATTGTTCTCCTGATGGCTCTTAACAATATGTAACAATCAGGGTCTGTTGTCTTTTCCAGCTTCTTGTGGCTGGATAGAGCTAAAAGACTAAGTTCAGTCAAGTGGGGTATGAATGGAAGTGCCCTGTGCAAACCTCATAGGCCATTCCTTGAAAAGAGGGGCACATGCTCCCTTTTTCCACCAGCTGGAATCCCCATGTCACTCATTAGAGCAGTCATTTGGATGAGGACATGGTTGCTGCCTGTTGAGGAGAGCAGAACAACATGTCTGAAGGAGCCTGGGGCCCTGATAGCTTTGCAGGGGAGAGCTGCCACATGCTCAGATCTCAGAGAAAATGAACTTCTGTCATGTTTATGCTAGTTTTAAGTGATGTTAATTATAATCTGTTATATCCACATCATACCTACACTTAGCTTTTTAATTTATGTAATATACTCACCCCTTTTATTTCTCAGTTTTTCCTCTATAGACCTTATAGTTATACAATTTCCGCTATTAGTGTTAATTACCTGATGCTCATTTCCCCTCCTCCTCTTTGCTAAGTTTTCACCTCTAGCTTCCCTGGCAGCTGTGGGTGGCCATGTGACATACGTTCTGGTGTATGAGACAGGAGGCAGTCATCTTGTGACTGAGGAAGATACTAAGGGAATTAGAGACGCTGGGTCAGACACACTTGATTCTGAAACCATTGCCAGTCGCACCTGCATCCAGACATTTTTGTGAGGAAAATACCCTCCCAAGGTTGCTAATCTACTTTAAGAATCATTAAGTAAGAATGATTCTTATGGGAAGAAATCGTTAAGTTCTCTGCTCTTTGAGTAGTTGCTTCTAGAAATTCAAGGCTATTTAATGGAGTTTACATCATCAAGACTATTTTTCACTGCAAAACCACATAACGTACTTGGTTGCATTTCTTAAAATTTTATTTTTCTTGGGGTCCTTTTTTTTCTTCTCTACCCATCTTGCCTCCCTTCATTGCTTCCTTAAGTTGTCCAAAATTATAAACCGGTGCCTATCAACGGGGATGGTAATAACCCCTAGCAGACATTTAAAAAAGTATGGGGTGTTTTTGGTTTTCTCGGTTGATTGGGGGCCTGCCACTGGTATTTACGGGGTGGGATCCAGGGATTCTAGAAATCCTGGAATGCATGCTGTATTATCCATCACACATTGCATTTGAATGCCCTGTTGGACATTTCTGTAGTTAAAGCCGGTTTATAATTATTTGAGCCTAGAGCATAACTCTTCATCTGCACAATGCAAAGTTTTTTTCGCATGGTTTTACTAAGTTATTTTTCTAGAATGACAACTTCTGGGTAAATTGAAGGAAGATAGAACTTTGTCAGGAACTTTCCTGAGAATTGCTCACTATTTTGAAAAATGTCACCAACAGCAATGATGCTTCTGATACTGTGTTACCAATACAAGGTGCTTGTGTCAGCCTTCATTTTCAGTTGTCACATTCTCCTTGATTTTATGGATACATATATAAAAACTACTTAGCCTTTATTTCACAATGTCAGCACTCTGTTTTTGACAACTTTCAGTTAAATATCGCCTAACTTCCCTTAAGTTCTGACTTCTTCATTATGTAAGACTAGATGCATACATCCCTTATCTTGTAGACCAGCTACGCCTAAGCGTTTACATACTAATATACATGTTATTTCAGTTACTTTGTTTCTGTTCCCGTTAGGATGTTTCATATTTTTGAAAATGTCTGTGCAGATAATATACCTAGGGATAAATTTCCTTGCTGCATAGCAAAAGGGTTATTGTTCTGTTTTTTGCAATGATAGGGGGTTTGTCAGTTAGGGCCCAGTAGGAGATAGCCTGTTACGCTCCAAGGGACAGTTCACAAATGAGAGGGTCAGGCAGGTTTAAGGGAACCAATGACGGGGTGGTGAAGCATTCAAGAGTTGGCTACAGAGGGAAGCCCTTACTGCCCCTGGGCCTCCAAGAGCCGGAGGAGGGAGCTGTGGTCTGAGCTGGGTGGGAGAAAGGCTGCCTGACAGAGGCTGTGGAGAGTCTAGTCACTGAGACTGTGCATGGCAGGGAGGGAGCAAAGGGTGTGACTCTGCTGGCTTTGTCTTCCTTCCCTCCGATTCCTCTGATGCTGGCCCCTCACCGGAAGGGAAACCCAGAGAGAAGCTGGAGAGCAAAAGTGCTTGCTGTTCTAAGTCATTAGTCCCCCAAGGCACAGAACAGGGTAGACAACAGGGGAAAAACAGATCTGGAGGGCCAAGGGGAATAGCCAGCACAGGGGATGTCGTGTCTGGTTAGGGTTGAGAGTCACTATTCCAAAGGATAGCATTCATCTCTCTCTCTCTACCTTTCCCCCCTCGTGTAGCCTTCCTCAGGCGTAACGCTAATCTGAACTGGTGTTTGGACAGCAGGCTGAGTTGTCATTCTCCCTTCTTAGTTCTTTTGAGTTGGCAACCCTTTTTTTTTCTTGCTGTTGGAACCTTTGCTCATGCACCTTTGTAAGAAAGAGTGTGATAAATTTCCCAAATCCATGCAAGTCTGTAGTTATCTTTATTTTGGTAGAGAAATGGGCTGGCCATAGAAGTCTGGGTTGAAATCATTTTCCCTCAGACCTTTGAAGGCATTGCTTCACAAGTGTTGTTAATGAAAAGTTTGAAGTCTGGTGAGGTGTTTTTACATGACTCATTTTTTTCCTGTCTCATATGCCCTTTTACTGTTCTTTATTTTTAGGGGGTTCTAAAATGTTACAACAATCCTTTTGGCTTTCAAAGAATTTGTTGTGCTAGGCACTTATTTACACTCAATATGGCTATAGGAGTGTGTCAGCTCCTGGAAATTCTTGTATGTTTGTGAACTTGAAATGGAGGGAGGTTGGGCGGTAAAGGGTGGTTGGTATTTGCTTTTTATTAGGGTGAGACAGCTTCTTAAAATCATCCTACTGTCTTTATTAGAACATTTAAAGATCTTGGAATGTTCTATTTGGATGAATTTTCTAATCAAAATCTTCAGATTGATTGTCATTAACAAACAAGTGTTTTCCTTTCATCTGCCTCTTGGCTTTACTTTAGGAACACAGAGTAATGTAAAATTCAGGAGAATCAAAGGATATAACAGTGTATTCATGTTATGTGCATATTCCCTATTATGTTATAATTTTCTGTGACTTGGTTTTATGTTTGACTCCTGGTTTTATGTTTGACTCCCCTGTGCTTTAATGAAGCTATTAACTGGAATAAGACCCATAGTTCCTAAAATGACCTTGATATGATGGAATATAAACATCTGGGTGGAGAAAGGAATTTCAAAAGAAACGTGCTTGTTCAGCATTTTTGCCTCCAGGCATTAACCAGTAATGGTAAAGGTAAGAATAAAATTAAAGGTTCTTATCTAGTTAGTTTCCAACTCTTTTCAATCTGTGTGTGTGTGTGTGTATGTATGACTCCTATGTCCGTGAAATTTTGAGTCTGTTGGGGTATTTTCTTTAATGTAAAATAGTAATAAACTTTCAATTAAATAAAACCCAGGTAAGTTGAATATTTTAAGCAGTTTTAGGAGGAAACCAATAAGGGAGTAATGAGGGGAATCAATTTGTGAGGTATGTGTTAAGGTCAGAGGGAGACCTGAATTCCATTAGTAACTTTTTGGCAAAAGTTACTTGATTCTTTTTATAGTGCAAGGCCCTCAGGCCCTGCTCTCTGACCATATCAATAGATAATGGCTTCAGTAGGTAGTACCATCTGTGTCTTTCCCCCACCAAGAGACGTGCCTGACAATGAGAACATTTTAACTTTTTACAAAGCAACTTCTTTTATTCTCATTAAAGACTGTTCTCTTCAGCAGTATTTCCTTAAATACTGCACTTTTGACTTGGGTTTTTCTCACCCAGGACCTTCCTAGGCCCCCAATGTTTTCATTAATTTCAGAATTACTGTATTGCTGTTCAGAGGCCTCACAGCAGAATAGTCTGTATCTTCACAAAAATATATAGTCTAAAATGTCAACTATACATAATGTGCCTGAAATATTAATGTTTACCAGGTTCTGAGATGTTCTTCAGAGCATGAAGGTTAAAAAGGGATAAAATGCACGATGGCTTTTAAAAGAAGTGAGAAGGATTAAATGACATTTTTAAGTCTTGAAGTTTGAGCTTATCTTATTTCTATTTCTGTATTTGCTCAGAGAATGTAAGCAGTCTGCTTAAGGTCATTCAGTTTGTAAATGATGGAGTTTGAGTTCTAACTCAGATTTCTGTGCTTCCAAACCCTTGGATCTTTAAATTCAGGTGCTTCCCAAGGTGTCTTTTTTTTTTTTTTTTCTTGCAAGATCACAACTACTTTGTTTCTGGTATAAGAGCTCTTATTTAAAATTGTTTTATTAGATTATACGGAAGTCAGGAGTATGTGGGTATATTGCAGGACAAATCACGTGCCCCTAAAGCATTACTACGTACAATTAAAGCCTGACGGAAGGTAACTTGAGTATTTTTGTGGTCTTCAGCAGTGGCTTTACAAAGGGAGTTAGTTGGGATTGTATGGGAAACTGTTTGAATAGGAAATCTTAAAATGTCAGGAGCTCGTAATTGTAATTCTGAATTGTCAAACTGTAAAAGAGTCTGTCAAACTGCTAAGGAGGTTATAGATCTTGATCACAGGTGCCTGCTCTTGGGGCACCTATGCTCAGGGCTTCTCATTCTGGATCTGGCTAGGGAAAGTTGTCATTTAAAATAGTTCAACCCAATTTTCTCTTTTACTATTTCAGTTTTTACTGTCTTTTTCTCTATTACTCATCAATCTCCAGAATTCTTTATATTCTGAATACAGAAATAATATGTGCTTATAATAAAGTCCAGAAACATAGAGAAATTGGAGGGAAATACTTATGCTCTAACCAGAGGGTAACGGTGGTGAGTGCTGAACAATTCATCTTTCTTGTTTCCATTTCTATCTTCCCCTGGTGATTATGCTATAAACACAATTTGGTATCTTGCCTTTTTTTTTTTTTTCCCCACTTAGCACTGTATCCTGAAAATTTTCCTGTTCAAACACTCTTCCTGATACTTTTTTAATGGTTGTATACTCTTTCCTCATATATACATATCATAACATTTGTGCTATGATGAGCATCTGAGTATGTCTTATGGGATGAGGGATGGATTTCACATTTCTAGGCTGAGTATAAAGAATGTGCACATATTGAGATTTGCAATATGTATTGAATAATTCTTGAACAAATGTACATACATATGCCTATGAATAGTTTGTAAGAAATACACTTATCTCACTGTGTCCTTGCTAACTTTGAACATTGTCTTTAAGTTGTTTTTTTATTTTTTAACAGACATCTGGTCCTTACTATTGCTCCATAGCTAGACAGCTTTGTATATTTGACACACATGGTATGTTGTTTTACTTTTTAAAATGCTAACTTTAGTTAAAATGCTAACTTTTCACGTGTTTTTTTAGCTATCGTTGAGCCCCACACTGTGAAGGCTCTTGAAGCAGCCTAGGAGCCAAGAACTTGTGTTGGTGTGTCTGAAAAGCCTGTAAGTAGAGGTTTGTGTGTCTAAGAAGATTGGCGGCTTGGTGACAGGGAGAGGAGTTTGGTGGCATTTCAGTAGTGTAGGAGAGCATGAAGGAAGGTGGTGAACGTAGAGATGGATGATGGAGAAACAAGACAAGGGCTGTAAGAGACGTGTAAGAAATAGAATGAGAAGCAAACAGGGACTGATTGAATGAGGAGGATGTAAGGATTATTCTTAGGATCTTGCTGGTGCCACTTGTGGGATGAGGGACCACTACCAAGATGGGAAACATGAGAAAGATTTGGGTATATTCCAGTGAGGATTATATTGGCTCTGAACAGAAAGCCTAATAGCTTAAACCACTGGGCTTTATTTGTCTCACTTTACAAGACGCATTGGCTGGGATGGTGGCTCAGTGATGCCATCATAATGCAGCCTTCTCCTGTTTGCTGCTGTCCCATCCCTGGCATGCAGCTTTTGCCTTCATGGTTGCAGCTACCTGCAGGTCAGTATTTGTTCCAGGTAGAAGGAAAGGAGAAGGAGCTGTGGAGAGACTTTATTCTGGAAAGGAGTGTCCCTCCCCACCTCGACTCCTTTCTGCACCTTATTGCCAAACTATAGCTGCAAATAAGGCTGGGGTAGTAGTTTTTTTTCTTAGTGGTCTCTGTGCTGGAGGAAAGCAAAGGAGAAAGGGATTTGGAATGAGAGTTAGTTAAGCCACTGACAATCTGGTAACAAGAGAGCGGAATATAAATATAAATTTTGGCCATGTTTGTAGAGGAAGCTTTTTTATTTTTTTATTTTTTTTTCGGTACGCGGGCCTCTCACTGTTTTGGCCTCTCCCGTTGCGGAGCACAGGCTCCGGACGCGCAGGCTCAGCGGCCGTGGCTCACGGGCCCAGCCGCTCCGCGGCAGGTGGGATCTTCCCAGACCGGGGCACGAACCCGCGTCCCCTGCATCGGCAGGCGGACTCTCAACCACTGCGCTACCAGGGAAGCCCTGTAGAGGAAGCTTTTATGCAGCGGAAAATAGCATGTAGATTTCAGAAGTTCTCGGGATTCGAGGACAGATGTAGATGCAGTCTACATTTGCTTCATGTTCAGTCTTGTAACTGAAGGACTTCAAATTCCTGTTTCTAGGTTTTTTCTTCCTGAGGACCACACCCTGTCCTGTACCTTGCAACTACAAGGCCAGACTCCCCATGACATCCCATCATTCTGGTTCCATTTACTGTTATTTCACCACTTGCCCTCAGAATTCTCTTGGGTGTGCTTCTAGTGTTAATGGTAGGGTCCCTTGTCCATGTTTGGAATTTGAATTCCAGTCTGTAATTTATCCGATATGACAATAACCACATTTTTCAACCCCTCTCTATATACCTTTTCTTATCTGAGGAAATGGATTGTTAGGACTAAATAAATGTATCTACTACCTCACTTCCCATGATTGTTCCCTTCCTGTCTCCCTCTCCACAATTTTGAAAAGAGGACTAGTGTCCAGGCAGAATACGGCTAAGGAATACTAGTAATACCAATAAGGAAGTGATCCCTCCATGAAATTAGCAACCCCTTTTTCTAGTATCATGCTTGTTTTCCCATCAGTCTTCCTCTCTTGCAGATGGGGATCAAAGTCACATTTTAAAAAGCTTTCAGACTCCACCACAGACTACTTCCCCTCCCGGGAGAAGGGCTTTTAAGTAATTCAAAGCTTTTATGAGTTATATTTTCATATATCACAAGTCAATAAACATTATCTAATTTTTTTAGATTTTACGTAAATATAGTGATGTCCCTTTTATACTATGATTTTCAAGGACATGATTCCCTTTAGAATTAAACTAAGTGGTGACTAACAGCTGTAGTGCCGAAGCCATTTTCTCTGTTCGCTGAGGGTCTTCTCCGGGTTCAATTAAGCATCCCCTCATACCAAACAGTTATGCAACACAACATAATCTTAAGTGTCTTTCTATAGAACTTGTTGCTCTCTGCACATACTCGAAGCCAAATTTTCTGCCGTTGTTGATGCATACATTTGTCCGCAGTGATAATAAGCGTTAGCCCTGAGGTTGTTCATGGGAGTTCTCAGCCCTTGCGTGTGTGGAGCACGCCTTGTTCCAGCACAGCTAAGCGATGTGGTGGTGTGGGGTGTCTTGTTTGGCGGCGTTCTATAGCAAACGAGGGTGGCATCTTTGTCTTGACGCCTTAATGGCTTGAACTTCTCTCCACTGACTTTTCTGTGCATACATGTCCTCTTCTGACTTTCTAATTATTATATGCTGCGTGCAAGTACGGACCTGGTGAAAGCATGACCCTCTTTTCTGGCAGTTCCTAGGACATTGCTCAGGAGTGCCTGCAGCCTGGTTGTGTTGACTGATAGCAGCAGGCTCTCCAGAAGGACGGGAATGGGGTTTTCTACCAGAGTTGTATGCCAGGAGGCACCTCTGGGGCTTTTGCCTTGGGCTGCAGAGAAAATGTTTGCAAAGCACTGAAGCTGGCGCACAGTGCGTGCCCTCCACCTCTTCTCCTCCCACCCTCCTCCCACCCTATGCCCCTTGTCTCCCGCCTCTCCCTTTTCTTCCTTCTCCCCTGCCATCCCTCCAACCTGATTTCCCTGGGAAGGAGTGGATATGAATAGCGTGGATCACACAGGATGATCTATGATATTGTCAAGGTTATAACACAATAGGAACATTCGTGTATCTTTTGAGGTAGGAGTTTATTAGTCAGGATCTAGTCAGAAAAACAACTATTACAAAGCGGTTTAATAGAGGGAATTGAATACAGGGAACTAATTATGAAGGTATTGGAGAACCAGTGAGCACGTGTGGCTCTGTCATGCAATGCAGAGGTTCCCAACTTCAGGAAACTGCTATCATCCCTTGGGCTAAAGGGATACAGGAAGGAATGGGTGTTGTCACAGCCAGGGAGGTGAGCTGCCTGGTGAGAGCAGAACCCAGGACGTAGGGCTGCCTAACAGGAGCTGGAATAATGAAGGAGATGTGGTGACCGCTGGAGGTGCCACCTGAAGTAGAGGAGGTAGGGGAAGAAATACCCTGAACTTCTCCCCCTTATGATGTCCATTCTCCTGCTAGGCTCTCACCAGCCTAAGACACCAACAGCCAGTCTGTCAAGGAAACCTGAGCGCTGAAGTTCGGGGGGGTTCAGTTATGTGAAGGGGAAAGCTGGGGAGTCTGTGGGAGAGCAAACAGAGGACTGGCACAGAGGCCACGGCCTTTTCCTTAGGTGTGGTTGCAATGACTGTTGTCATGCCTTATTTTTCTAGCATAAGGCACATCCCTAATGCACCTTCCATCATTTCCATTTTAGATGCTTTAATTCACAAAACTTAACTTGTGGGATTTCTTTTTTTTTTTAAATAAATTTATTTATTTATTTGTTTATTTTTGGCTGCATTGGGTCTTCATTGCTGCATGTGGGCTTTCTCTGGTTGTGGCGAGCAGGGGCTACTCTTTGTTGCGGTACGCAGGCTTCTCATTGCGATGGCTTCTCTTGTTGTAGAGCATGGGCTCTAGGCACGAGGGCTTCAGTAGTTGTGGCACGTGGACTCAGTAGTTGTAGTGCCCAGGCTTAGTTGCTCCGCAGCATGTGGGATCTTCCCGGACCAGGGCTCGAACCCGTGTCCCCTGCACTGGCAGACAGATTCTCAACCACTGCGTCACCAGGGAAGCCCCCTAATTTCTTTTTTTTTTTTTTTTTTTTTTT
>RJWK010058825.1:0-13757 GCA_004363435.1 Platanista minor
AAAAAAAAAAAAAAAAAAAAAAAAAAAAAAGGCAAAAAAGAGGGGATATATGTATATATGTATAGCTGATTCACTTTTCTGCACAGCAGAAACTAACACAACATTGTAAAGCAACTATACTCCAATAAAAATTAATTAAAAAACAAAAAGAACCTGCACATAGTAAGAAATAAAATAAAATAGACTTGGCCACACTTAGAAAATCCAATTACTACCCCACTTTTAAATTTACACTTATACTAAATGTAAACATTTCTATTTAAACAACATTTACCACTTTCAAATGGTGAGCACATCCATTATCTTTATTTTTCTATCTATATAATAACTCTGTGAAGGAGGTCATGACAAATTCATTACCAGCCATAGCCATACAACAGTGCTGCCCTGGACATGATGCCTAAACAATCTCCAAATTCAAAGAAAACACTCTGGCCCACACCTTCTTACATCATCTGCCTTTTGGTTGTTTTCTTCTGCTCATATTGTTGTGACGGGTTCCACTGAATGACTCATACTTCTTTTAAAGCTAGGTCTATTTTCAGACATTTGTGTATGTGGAGACACTGTCTTTACCATGATCTCCCCACTCAGCCTAGGCAGGCAAAAGACCCAATCTTTTTTTTTTTTTTTTTTTTTTTGCGGTACGCGGGCCTCTCACTGTTGTGGCCTTTCCCGTTGCAGAGCACAGGCTCGGGACGCACAGGTTCAGCGGCCATGGCTCACGGGCCTAGCCGCTCCACAGCATGTGGGATCTTCCCGGACCGGGGCACGAACACGTGTCCCCTGCACCGGCAGGCCGACTCTCAACCACTGCCCCACCAGGGAAGCCCAAGAACCAATCTTGATAGTGTTTACACTACATGATTTATCCTCCATCAAAACAAATGATCTCTTCTATTGATATTTCCCTGAAGTTTGTTCCTGTCAGTCTTAGGTCACATTGTCTTGGTCTTGTTTATGTACAGCTGGAGGAATAAAACCAAGCCTATGGCAGGGAAGAAGAGGATTCTGATATTTTTTGTACAATGTCATTCTACATTCCTTATTCTTGCAATGGCTTCCCCTATAGAATAGAAAAGGTCAAGGCCTATCCTGCCACTCCCTGAGGATCTGAAAATTAAGAGTCAACATCTTTTGAATAAGTCCTTGTTAAGAGCAATTCCTTTGCCTCACAAACCATAATTTTATTGTTTTTCATTAATTTTTATTGGAATAGAGTTGCTTTACAATGTTGTGTTAGTTTCTGGTGTGCAGAAAAGTGAATCAGCTACACATATATACATATATCCCCTCTTTTTTGGATTTCCTCCCCCATCTAGGTCACCACAGAGCATTGAGTAGATTCCCTGTGCTATATAGCAGGTTCTCATTAGTTACCTATTTTATACATAGTAGTGTATATATGTCAATCCCACTCTCCCAATTCATCCTACCCACCCCCCTTTCCCCTTTGGTAACCATAAGTTTGTTCTCTACATCTGTGACTCTATTTCTGCTTTCACAAACCATAATTTCATGTCCCACCTCTCTTCCTGTGTTGAGCTCATCACAGGAAAGCAGGAAGTTGCTTTCAGACTGAATGCAGTTTACCCCATGCCTCTCCCCTGACTCATTCCCAAGTTCTGTTGTGAACAGTGTTGCAAAACCAGGATCTGCATTAATTCATTCAGTTGCTGGACATTCAAATAATGTGTGCTGACTAAGTACCTTCTCATTAAAAAGGGCTTTGCTGATTGTTCCAGGAAATACAAAGATGGAGAAGAAAGAGCACACATAGTTGGGGAAAAGTACTGTCAACAAAAACCAGAAGACAATATACTTCACATCTTTAAAAAAATTATTAAAATAAAAGCAAATTTTTAAAGGTCATTAAAATATTTAAATAATTTGCCCCAGTAGGCTATTTTTTCTTTTTCATTTATTTCAAGGAAAAAATTCAGCAGCAGGGTAAAAAAAAAAAAGACTACGTTCGTGAAGGTGGTCAAAATACTTCACATTAGGAGATGGCTTCAGTATTTTATGATGAATCTGTTCAGTGTGATATGATTCACCTTTTAAAATGCAGCTGTTAAAATTCTTAATAATTGATGAATCCAGGTACTATATTTGCAAGTTTTCTGTAAGTTCGAAATTATATCAAAATAAAAAGTTATACTTTTTATGCAGCCATTAGACAGATACACAGCTACCAGAAATAATATATACAGCTACTAGAAATAAAAATTAGTAACACAAGAATATGCTTATGAAATCACATTGAGCATAATAAAAAGCACAATACAAAGCTATATACTATGATATAACTTGTGAAAAAGAGCTGTACATGTGAAAGTACTTAAAGGTTAACATATAAAATGAAAATGGCTTGTTTAGGTAACTTTGTTCAAATGTTTTTAATATATTGTTTTATTCTTTTTACTAAAAAAAAAGGTCAGAATATCAGGCATGAGATATAGGATCTGGTGAAAATATATAGGGGGGAAGGGCAGGGAGGAGCCCATGCATTCCTGTTCCTGTTGTATGGTATGCACATTATATAAAAAATGCATAAGTAATTAAACACTTCTGGAGTTGAAGTCCTGGAGTGAATTCATTAGACATTAGCTATCAGTGATTTACAAGATAAAGTCACAGAATTTTAGAGATAAAAATGTCCTCTAAAACCACGTGATTCGGCTTCTCATTTTCTCAGTAAGTAAATAAGACTCATAGAGTAATAGGTGATTTTTTTGCTTAGGCTTTGCAACTAGTTGGTGAAAAAGTTGAGACCAAAATTCAAATTTCCTAATTCTGTTATACGTTCCAATTATTTAGCATTCATTATTTCTCCCAAAGTAACCTCAGCATAACCTTCCAAATTTATCTCCTGTCCTTCCCAACACAATAAATAGGAATGTCCTTTCTCACTTCCATGCTATTCTACATGGAATATTCGTACTACACTCTGCTGTCCACTCATCCACTAGCAGTATTGAGTTAGAATATTTTTTTTAAAAAGGCATAGTGAAAAAGACAAAGTGAATTTTAGTTCCAACTGTTCTGCTTGCTTATCCCACAGCTTTGTATATATAATCAATTACTTCTCTGAATCTCTGTTTCAAGTGCTATGAGAAAAACAGAATTTTATCACAGAGAAGGAAGAATTCAAAGGTAGTACTACCAATTAATATCTGGAAAGTATTTTCTGACAGTCTTTGGCTTGCTGTGGCAAAGAATAAGTTGTATGACAACATGATAATATGGGCGAGTGTCACATTCTTTTTAAATGAAAAACTATGACACTACAGCCTGTGGAGTAGTTTCAAGCTTTCACAAAATACCTATCACCTGTTATCATGTGTAATCACATTTTACCAGTATAAATAAAATTTTTACTGATTTGTAAAATTTCCTGTCTATTTCTGATTCCATTCCACAAGTCACATGATTGGTTCAAGTTGATTCCTTCAGACTTGTTTAACAAGTTAGGTTTTAATTGTGTGGGATTTCCTCCTTTGTCTTCAGTTCTTTCATAGATCACATATAACACACAAGAGTCATTCATTTGAGTGGAAATCCCAGAGCAGTTGGACAGGCAGAAAAAAGGACCTCTTTATTACGCAGGATTAAAATGTATAGGTAAGTCCTATTTTTGCTGCTGTAGTTCCAAAATTTTGACTATATCATAAAGCATTTGAAAAATGTACAGAAGCTTAAGAAATTTTGACTGTGCCTAGCAATCTTCTAGTTACTTTTCTCAAAACTTCATTGAAACTCTTAGATATTGTTTAGATAACATGCTTGATATTGTTTAAATAAGGTGCTTGAGTGCTTGACTGAATTTTTAACAAAATGAATAAACATAAAAAGATGGCTTAGCGTTATGAAAACATGTTTGAATAAGGAAGTGTTTTTGTTTTCTCATACTTAACTTTTCAAAAAACTGATGTGTAGCTTTTAAAATGTAATCAGTAAAAAATTCCTCTGTTGTTTAAAGTTTTTTAAGAATTCTCTATTTTTACTCCTGTTGCAATATTATTACTAGCTATTATATATGCAGTGAATCCTGAAGTCCTCTTTAAGAAAGCAAAGACTATATTTGCCTACCTATTATATACTATGATATCATTAATTTCAAGTAAGTTCTTGTTGATACTTAAGAAAAAAATAGTATTTGCCTAGTTTTCTTTTCAATTAATAGCTACTTATGATCATACACTTTCACATAAAAAAAGCAACAAATTGTAGCACAATCTAGAGTTAGATGGTACAATCTCAAAATTACATAATTTCATGTGTTTGTGTCTGCATCTATGAGTATATTGTTCATTTTGTTTTCCCATGAACAAAGAAAAGTATGATACTGGTAAGTCATTTTAAAAGAGGAATAAATAAAATATGGATGATCTGTTGGCCATGTTAAGTGTAGTTGTGTTTATTTTAAATCTCTTGAACTTTAGAAAACTCAATCAAAATTCAAATAATTTTAACAAAATATATGTATAATTATGTGCATTTGAATATATATATAAAAGAATAAAAAATGGAAAGCAATCTAATTTTCCAAAAATAAATAATTAAGAAGTAATAATATAAGAAAATAATAAAAATAAATTATTTCATATTCATAGAAGGGATAGGTTTAATAACCCATTAAAATAGGTTAAAATCTATGAAATAATTTATATATTATATATTCTTATTTTATGTGAAAATAAATCACAAAATTGTATTCACTTATTGATTAACACTTTGTAAAACTATACACGTGAAAAAGTCTATGAGAAATATAAAACACTAATCGTGTTTGTTGTATTATAGTGGTGAGCTTATGAATTATATTTTTCTCATTATTCCTAAACCTCCTATAACAACAATCTGGTATTGTTTCGGTAAACACAATAGAATTTGAAATGTATTTTGCTGAAACATTTTTAATTTTTTTTTTTTTTTGCGGTACGCGGGCCTCTCACTGTTGTGGCATCTCCCGTTGTGGAGCACAGGCTCCGGACGTGCAGGCTCAGCGGCCATGGCTCACGGGCCCAACCGCTCCGCGGCATGTGGGATCTTCCCGGACCGGGGCACGAACCCGTGTCCCCTGCATCGGCAGGCGGACTCCCAACCACTGAGCCACCAGGGAAGCCCCATTTTTAATTTTGCAAAGAAATTTCTCTGATTTTTTAAAGAAACTGAATCTCATAAACAGCTAAATGTCATTCAAAGGAAAATAAGGCAAAACATGTAAATAATGGAAATAATGAAAGTGATGTACAATTTCAGAATGCCTTGAATCAATCTAATTTCTAAACTGATCCATCCTTACACTCAATCAGAACCAAACTTTATAATTACAAAGAACTCTTCTTTGCAACTTGGTTTCTATGGATCACACTTTGAAATATTTTCTCTCTTAAAAATAAGCTGTATCTACATATAATCAGTTTTTCCTTTTTTATTAACCTAAAAATATATAACCCACAATTAGGTTTGTTCATTCGTTGGTTGGTTGGTTGATTTTTATCAGAACAAGATAATCAGAGTCACTGTGCCAAATTGGTGAAATTTTGAAAATAACTTATGGACCTTGTTCATCAATTTGAGGACCCATGACTAGAAAACAATGCCTTCTGTCAACATGAGTAAAGAGTAGAATTTTTAGTGGGAAGAGGAGAGTATACTCAAATGGCTTGCGTAATTTAAAAATAGACAAATTTTTATTTTATTTTATTTTTTATTTTTATTTTTTATTTTTTGGCCATGCCTCGAGACATGTGGGATCTTAGTTCCCTGTCCAGGGATCG
The DNA here is from genome assembly GCA_004363435.1 of Platanista minor. Lineage (NCBI taxonomy): Eukaryota > Metazoa > Chordata > Mammalia > Artiodactyla > Platanistidae > Platanista > Platanista minor. The sequence goes on from RJWK010058825.1 coordinate 5,784, forward strand.
AACCCGCGCCCCCTGCACTGGAAGCGTGGAGTCTTAACCACTGGACCGCCAGGGAAGTCCCAAATTTTTATTTTGACAGGACACATGCCTGAGTTTAATAGTGCAAGAAATGAATTCAAACATAGTTTCCTACTCTACTTGAATATTCCCATCAGCATAAAGACACACCTCACGATCTTCAATTTAAAAGAAAAAAACTCAAACTTCACTATTTTCCAGTTCCTCCATATGCTCTGAGGGAGCAGGGTATCCAAATTGAGTAGGGGAAGGGAAATGAAAGTAATATGTTTTCAGGTAAATTCTACATAATTTTTAGGTAATTTTAGGTAAATCTCCAGGTAATTCTGTGATACCTTTTCTTGAGAATGGGGTCTCTTGAATGGTTTGATTACTTTTATGTATAAATTAAACTTCCAGACCTTTTTTAGGTTTTCTTCTTCTGAAGTTTGCAAAGATGGTGTGTTTCTTTCTTTACCTATCTGTTCACCCCTCTCTGAAGAGGGAAATCCTACCAGAGGACCCAGGAACCTGGGCAGCTCTGTTATTATGATATAATTATTATTCATTTCAAATCCTTAAGTATTCCAGATGTACTTAGGTCCTCTAAGAGAGTGTCTTTTGCACTGGATTACATAAAAAGTATGAGATGAAGTTTGGAAAACAGGATGAAGATTAAAAGCTGGAATTCAGAATGTAGTTTAAGGAAAAGATTTAAGGCAAATAAGCATATCTCAGCTCAGGAACAGACAGGTGTTAGCAGGACTCCTCCCACCATAACAAATCTTATTCCCATTTTCTTCCTTTTTGCTTGTGCTCTTGATATGATTAACTGACCAGAGAGACATGCCAAAGCCAATCAAATGCCATGGGGACAAAAAAGGCTGTACCTGTCAAAAATGTATTCCAAATTCTTCCTGTTGTTTCAATTCTGGTTTATGAATTGCTATTTTAATTTTCAAAAACCATGCTTAAAATTGTAAATCAGTAGGCAAAGGACATATTTCTTTATAGAAATTAGACAAGTGGATACCAACTTACCTTTACAGTCATGGAGCCCAAAATGGTACATTTAAAGTACAAGGTATTGCCCATAAAAGCCTCAAGCCACATGTTAAACCAGTTGCCCATTTGGCCAGACTGTTTTTATAATGTTGGTACAGGCTGGGGAGTGGTGATGGCATTATAATACATGGTGACGGCAATCAGTCCCCTAGAATCATGTATTTTCTAGAAAATTCTCCTATATCCACTGCCAATTTGTCCTCCAGAAGGAACTCAAGTTACTTCCTCAGAAATCTGTTACTTATCTGACTCATGCCACTCCATGCCATCATAGGGGTGGCTACGGTTGACACCCCTAAAATAAGTCATGAGGACAAGAATCAGTAACTGTTGTTGTAAGGGAACCTAAAGATATCCAATCCATTCCTTAAAAGGTATTGCTCCAACTTGAAGGATCTCATTCTCCTGAGCAAAGAAAACTTGCCATAATTTCAGTTTTTCATAGTATTCTTTAAGTCTAAATTTAGCATGTGCTCATGATATATAAAATTAAAGTACCATCCCAAGTCTAAAATCATTCACTGGGTAACTAAGATCACTGAAAATAAAACTGACTTTGGAAAAGTTTACACTGATGAATAACTCAGCAGAAAGAAATGGCAGATTCAATACAATATTTTCAATATCCATGCTCCAGAAGTATAAACAAGTATATCAATGATTAATAAAAGGATATGTGATCTCAAATTTCAAGTCAGTGGATAAATAGATCCATCGAACATTTTTCTAACCTAGACATTTTTTTTTATTCTGAATTAAACAAATTAAAACACATAGTTTCCTTCTCTGCTGAAATATTCCTATCAGTATAAAGACATACCATGCTAATCTTCAGTTTAAAAAAAAATTCCTCCCTGATCCACAACTCTTCTCTAGCTATTGCCTCATTTCTCATTTTCTCCCCTTAACAGCAAAACTCTTGTAAAAGTTTGTTTAGACCCACTGCCTCCATTTGTTTTCTTCTCCCATTCACTGTTTTTTACTTAAAATTTTTTTTATTATGGGGCTTCCCTGGTGGCACAGTGGTTGAGAGTCCGCCTGCCGATGCAGGGGACACGGGTTCGTGCCCCGGTCCAGGAAGATACCACATGCCGCGGAGCGGCTGGGCCCGTGAGCCAGGGCCGCTGAGCCTGCGCGTCCGGAGCCTGTGCTCCGCAAAGGGAGAGGCCACAACAGTGAGAGGCCCGCATACCGAAAAAAAAAAAAAAATTTTTTTATTATGAAATATATTACACACAAAGACATTTAAAAATGAGCCTCTGAGTACTCAGCATTTATTATGAAAAATAGTATCACTGTACTTTAGAAGAGCCTCTGGGCCCCTCCCCAATTACATCTTGTTCACTAACTGCCCTCCCCCAACACTGCCCTTGTAACTGTTATCTGTCATGGTATCTAAATTTCCTTGATTATCTTTATGATATATATACATATATGTATATATACGTGTGTGTGTATCTATATATCTCCCTAAAGAACATACTGTTTAGTTCTACCTATATTTTAAATTCATTACATGGGATCAAAATTAGGTTTTATAAGATGTATAGTAATAACTTATTTGTGTTCACAGCTATATAATATCCCATTGTAAGAGTATAATATAACCTACATATCCACTATTTGGGGATTTTACCATTACAAATCACACAGCTCTGAACATTCTTGAATGGGTCCAGTGGTACAAATGTGCAAGAGTTTCTCTTGGGTATGTTCCTGCAAATGCATTTTCTGGACCATAGAGTGTATGCATGTCTATCTTTAACCTATTCTCTCTTTTCCCATTACAAACAGATTCTCATCTCCACAGCTCTCAAATTGCTCTTGTCTAGCTCTCCAGTGATCATGCAAAATCCAGTGGTCAGATCTCAGAGTTCATTTTACTTAACAGCTTCACAGCAGATCATTTCCTCCTTGAAACACAGTCTTCACAAAGCTTCCAAAACATCATTCTCTCTTGATTTTTCTCCTATCCCACTGATCAAACTTTCTGAGTTTATGTTACTGGATCCTTCTCATTTTACTGTTGTCCAAATTCTAAGTAATTTGAGGTATAACTTCTTTTCTTCTGTAGCTTTGCTTACTATCTGTGTGATTCCATCCAGTTCCATGGTTTTTACAAACTTCTCAACTGATTTTTACACACACAAAAACTTGAGAACTGTTATCTTAGATGGTAATTGAAGTTGACTGAATGAGATCAACTAGAGAGAAAAGTGAACACCCAAAGACAGAGCATGGAGCAACACTAGACTCTTAAGTTTGAATAGAGGAGAAGCAACCAGCAAAAGACATTTAAAAGAAGAGTCAAAAGGATAAAGAGTGTGGAATCATGGAAATTAATAGAAAGAGTGTTTCAATAAAAAGGAATGGTCAAGGGTGTGAAATCCTGCTAATAGGCTATATCTTATCTTCCCTCAGACAGTCATGAGTGCCTTAAAGCAAGGACAATTGGCCATTGTTTTAAAGTCCCCAGCGTCTAGCAGAATGGCATAATAAGTACTCAATATCTACTGATTTTTCCACCACTCATTCAATAAACACTGTGTTAATACAGTGCCCACCATGTCCTGGGTTGAAATATAAATAAATAAGACTTCAGAAAAAGACACAGATTAAAAAAATGAAGAGGCATCTCTGTACCACCACTTAATCTCTCTTTAGATCAGTCGATTCATCTGGATAATGGATAAGATGGAGTGGATATTCCTGAAGTTCCCTTCCACTGCTAACATTCTGTGATTCTGAAGAATGTTATTACTCTTACAAAATGCCATTACAAAAGAATGATATTATTTGCATCTAAAGCTGGGTTCTTCCTAAAAGAGGAATGTAGAATTTACCACTTACTGAATACAGGCCAGAGTTCTAAATACTTTACAAACAGGACCCCATTTAATTCTCACAACCCTCTGAAGGATGTGATTATCCCCATTTTATGAATGAGGAAACTACGGCTTTTGCTGTTTGCATAGTCACATTGTGTCTGTCTGAATACTAAACTTGTGATTGTCATTACTGTACTATATTATCTTTCTATATTACTTGTAAAAAAATAGAAAAAAAACCCTAAATAAACAGATACATTTGTTCATGAAACAGAAAGAAATCTCTTGTATGTATGGCTCTTCATGCCCATGTTAGAAGCCATGGCAATGTTCACAGAGTAGACAGGGTCTCACTTCCATCACCTAATCCACCCTCTCACTGTGCAGATACACTTACACACAGACCATCAAAAACTTCAGGAGATACAATGGAGAACTAATCACAATCAGTCCCTCCCTTCATTTATTTGATTGACCACACACTGACATAGGGTCAAATGTCAAATTTTTAACTTATTTATCCTCACAGCAACCTCAAGGTAGGTAATATTGTCACATCTATTTTGCAGATAAGGAAATAAGGAGAAGTAAGGTAACTTCCCAGGTTCGCACAGCAAGTAGATGGCAAAAGTGGAACTGGAACCCATGGAGTCCACTTTAGAATCTGTGCCCTCAACCGCAACCTCTCTCACAGAGCTTAGTCTACTGGGGAGGGGAGAGAGGTGATGTGGGGATGGGGAGATAGATAAGGAACATGTAAGCAGACATTCTTAAGTGAATAAAAGTGTTTGCAAAAATTGAGAGTGTGTAGTAGACATGAGAGAATCTACCTAATAGAGTGGTCATGGAGAGGGAAGGAACCATCCATGTGAAGCAGGGAATGTGAAGCAGGGAAAAGGAAAGAACACTGTGAAGGTGATAAGGAAACTCACTGATTCTTCATTCAATGACAGAGGAGAAAACTGAAGTCCAGAGAAAGGATTTGCCTAATGTCAAGTAGCTTTTCTGATCTCTTCAACAGTGTTTTCACCCCACTCTGTATACTGCTTCCCAAGGTGAGAGATATATCTGCAGCATTTTTACTAAGTTCTGAGGAATATATTCTATTATGTAGGCTTCAAAAATACTAGTGTCATAGACCTTGCAACTCTGCTAATTTCATTATGGCACAAAATCATCCTGGTAAAATGACACTGAGAATCTCAATTCTTTCCCCTGCTTCTTTAGAAAATCTGGGCAAGAAGCCACTAGGATTAAGTTCAGATGGGTTTGAGTACAAGATGTTGTTTTTAAAAATATATTGATACAACTAAATGTTACTCAAGAGCATTTGAAACAACTAATCTTGGGTTTGGTCCATGACTCATTAGAAGCTACTTTTTTTCTATGAGAACAATTATCATTTACTGGATATAGTTAAATAGAACTAACCATGATAAACACATATGGGGTTCTGGTTTCAGTCTCCACTTCTTCCAAGTTACTGGTAATAACCCTTAACTAGTAACTCTGAGAGAACAGTTCAGTAAATTTCTAGATTCTCTATTCTACCATTCCTACTAACTTATTTCATCTAGTTTGTGCTGAAATGTCTTTCTTGCTTTAGACCCTTAACTAATACATTTTTACTTAACTTGTACATTTCTTTTTTCTTTCTTCAACCCCATTTTTCACTGTACCTCCTTTCTTGCCTCCCTGCCCCACCCACCCCAAGTAAACAATGTTAAAAATCTGGTATATATCTCTCTATACAAATTAAACAGGATTGTCTCCTTGGTAATTGTTAGAATTTTTTAATATTTGGGTCTACATATGACAATCAAATCAAATATTAGAAGATGAACACATTTGGGCAAAAAATGCTGCCTTGTGCTTCTCCAGAGTATGATGTACCAAATTTCTCACCTCACTGGGACACACTTTGTAGAAACAATAAAACAGGGAATATCCTGATACTTTCAATTTAGTATTACAAATCAGGTCACAATGAGCTAGGAGTAAGGGCCCCCAAATACTTCACCCATTTATTTTCTATAGAAGGCAAATATGTATTTTGTTTTATTTTGACAAAGCAGTAAGTTAAGATTTTGGACATTTCATAATGATCTTATAGCAGAAAAGGACTGTCTCCGTACTTGGACTTTAGGAAACAGAGAAGAAACTAGGATGTCTTCAGTAGAAATCACTCTGTTCTGTCTTGGAGCTACTCTGATCTAAATGTACCCAAAACCCTCATTACACAAAGTGTGGTACTGGGACCAATAGCATCAGCATCACCTGGGAGCTTATTGGAAATGCAGAATCTTGAGCCCAACCCCAGATTCACTAAGTTTAAGTTTACATAGTAGGCAATTGATACATTAAAATATAAGAAGTACTAAACAAAACAACTTCAACTAAACAAAACAGCTACAAGGTAGTCTCCCAAGTATTCAAAATGGAGAGAGAGGTACAGCAAGAAGTATCTTTGTGTTTTTAAATATGAATGAGCATGCCCTCTAACCTGGGTGTGCAATAGATTTCCCATTCCTCTCCTGCAGAAACACTTTAGTGCTTTGGGCAAGTCACAACTCACAGAGGAACATTTTCCTAACTGAGTTCCTGGAACACTGTGCTCCTCAAAATGTTAGGTATTTTGGAAATGAATGTTTCTGAGCTCAAAAAAGTTTGGGAGACACTGCTATCTAGGCAGGTTAGGCCACTTAAGAAAGGAAGAAATTGGGGAATTGGGAATTCCCCAGGAGAACTGCAGAATGCACAGAAAATGAATGGCTTTTTTTGTCATTTAGCAGCTGAAATTTAAATATAAGTTTTTCTCTAGGACTTCTTAGTTCTTTTTTTCCACCCTGACAAGTAACAGTAATATGTGTGACATACCCCCCTGGATCTAACCAGGCTTATAAGCAATTCCTAATGCACTCCTTGTAACACCACTCAAAAAAAAAAAAAAAAAAAGGAAGAAAGAAAATACAAATGAGTGAGAGGAATGTTATGCTAGAATTATCTGCTCTAAATTGTGTAAGAAGTAAATAATTTCAAAACTCTGATGCTTTAACTATTATTTGTAACAAGTTGTTTGCTATTGTTGTTGTTATTAACAATAACACACCACAGTATTCTAATACCTAGCTGAGAACTGCTTTCAAGGAAATGGCACTGAAACTTGAACTGAATGGGTTATTGAGTCCTTTTCTGTCTCTGTGAGTTCAAGTCCACCCTCACTGTCAATTACTCTTTGAAAGTTTGGTAATTTTGTTTCTGCAGTAAGTTAAGAATCATTAAAAGATAAACAATTTTAACAGCTTTATTGAAATGTAACTATGTATCATAAAGTTCACCTATTTAAGTATACACTTCAGTGGTTTCTAGTATATTTACAGATTTGTACATCACCAAAACCTAATTTCAGAACATTTTCATCATCCCAATAGATACATTTAATTTTAAAAATTAATTTCAAATACACATTTTTAAAAGAGCGTTTTGACCATAAACTATCACATGCTTATAGTGTCAAGAATATGTCTTTGTAAAATAATGGTGCCAATAAAGGTTAAATACCATCTTTGGTTTAAAAAAATTTTTTTAAAGAAAAGAGGAACTTTTCGGCCGGAACCGCCATATTCCAGTAATTCGCCAAAATGACCAACACAAAGGGAAAGAGGAGGGGCACCCGCTACATGTTCTCTAGGCCTTTTAGAAAACATGGAGTTGTTCCTTTGGCCACATACATGCAAATCTACAAGAAAGGTGATATTGTAGATATCAAGGGAATGGGCACTGTTCAAAAAGGAATGCCCCACAAATGTTACCATGGCAAAACTGGGAGAGTCTACAATGTTCCCCAGCATGCTGTTGGCATCATTGTAAACAAACAAGTTAAGCGCAAGATTCTTGCCAAGAGAATTAATGTGCGTATCGAGCATATTAAGCACTCTAAGAGCCGGGATAGCTTCCTGAAACGGGTGAAGGAAAATGATCAGAAAAAGAAGGAAGCCAAAGAGAAAGGTACTTGGGTTCAACTGAAGCGCCAGCCTGCTCCACCCAGAGAAGCACACTTCGTGAGAACCAATGGAAAGGAGCC
>RJWK010058826.1:0-13757 GCA_004363435.1 Platanista minor
CTCCCGTTGCGGAGCACAGGCTCCGGACGCGCAGGCTCAGTGGCCATGGCTCGCGGGCCCAGCCGCTCCGCGGCATGTAGGATCTTCCCGGACCGGGGCACGAACCCGTGTCTCCTGCATCCGCAGGTGGACTCTCAACCACTGCGCCACCAGGGAAGCCCTAGATTTTTTGATAATGGCCATTCTGACGGGTGTGAGGTGATATCTCATTGTAGTTTTGATTTGCGTGTCTCTAATAATTGGTGATGTTGAGCATCTTGTCATGTGCTTCTTGGCCATCTGTATGTCTTCCTCGGTGAAATGTCTGTTTAGGTCTTCCGCCCGTTTTTTATCTGGATTGTTTTTTTGATATTGAGCTCCATGAGCTGTTTGTATATTTTGGAGATTAATCCTTTATCTGAACATTTTTTTTCTCAGTTATGACACTCAGACATATTAATTTGTGATTTTTTTGGCTGCATGATATTCCATTTTTTAGTATTTCATTAACCTGATAGTCAAACATTTGAAATTTTAGGTTCCTCTTGTTTCAGTAAAATAAAGAATACTACACTGAACTTTTAAATTAAAAAAAAAATCACAAATCTCTTTACTGTTTTCTTGGATAGACTCTTAGAAACACAGTCACTGAATATTTTAGGGATCATAACACGCATTGCCGGTTTGCTTTCCAGGCAGGTTTTACTAATTTGCATCCCAGACCAGCAATGCAGGGGAGTGTCAGTTCCATCACACGTGTAGCAACATTTAAACATCTGAAAAGGTTTGGCCAATCTAAACGGCCAATCTGAGATGCCCGAAGGCCTCTTGTTCCGCTCTATTTTGCTTTTCTTTGATTATTAATGAGGTTGAACCCTTTTTCATAAGTTTATTACATTTGAATTTCCTCTTCTGTGAATTCTCTTTATGGGCTTTGCTCTTTTTGTTTTGTTTTGTTTCTATTATGATGTTTGTGTTTTTCATGTTCTGATTTTCTAATGGGGAATATAGCTACCAGATGGTTTCCTAATAGCACGTTCTCCCTCCCCTACTGGATACACATATTTCACTACTGGCAGGATACCAGCTATAGGGGAAAAAAATGGACAATTTTTACTTCCACTGCAGTTGGTCCTAGGACAGTTTTTTCGTGTTACAATTTTTTCTAATTATGCTATACCACCTAGGTCACATTAAGGAGTTTGGATTTTAAGGACACTTTGGATTTTTTTGAGGAGAGCTACAGAAGGTGCCCATTAGTCATACCGGGTCTTTCCATCGTTGAAAACCTTCGACGGTTATTCATGTTCTTTGAATATCCTGTGAACTACTTAGCACATGCCCCCGGCCTACGCTCTCCAACTCCTCTGTGTCAGCCTCTCTCTACCTTCCGGGGGTTCTTAAAACACCTCTTTTCAGGCTCACAGGCTTTGTCCATACAATTCCTGCTGCCTGCAATGTACTTTTCACTTACCCTTTGCCTAACTGACTCCTCATATCAAGTTTCAAATTAAGCGTCACTTCCTCTCTTGCTTCCTTTTCTCTTCTTCTTGTGTATCTCTTAACGATCATATATTCATTGATGATACTGTTTGTTCAATGTGCAGCTCTCTTCCCTCAAACTGTGTGTAGGCTGCATCAGAGAGGGGCTGCTTTTGTTTTGTTTTCTTCAGAATCTATGTTATTTTGAACAACGTCACATTTTACACATCCGATAAATGGAGAATTGCATTTCTGACTAGCTGGTTGAGTTAAAAGATATAAGCTTTATTGTACAGCTATCTAACTGTAAGCCTGGAAGCCAATCGCAGTTCCCGTTATATCTCAAATCATTGTTCTTACCACTAAGAAATTAGTTCTTATTTACACACAAAGTAAAATATTGGGAAATATTTTAAACTTTTCTTTTTAACTTGTACTCCTCCTAGTAACAGGCATTAGAGTTATATACATTTTTTTTTTTTTTTTTTTTTTTGCGGTACGCGGGCCTCTCACTGTTGTGGCCTCTCCCGTTGCGGAGCACAGGCTCCGGACGCGCAGGCTCAGCGGCCACGGCTCACGGGCCCAGCCGCTCCGCGGCATGTGGGATCCTCCCGGACCGGGGCACGAACCCGCGTCCCCTGCATGGGCAGGCGGACTCTCAACCACTGCGCCACCAGGGAAGCCCTAGAGATATATACATTTTGATATGCATACTTTTGAGGATTAGATTCAGGTTTCTCTCTTCTACATTAATAAATTCTTTTCTTGAATGGACCAGAATCCATTAATCTTTCTGCCTTTTCTGTGGTTTCTGCAATGGGTTGCATCATATTTTTACATTTCTTGTTTGACTAAATAATTGGCTTCTAATGAGTTCACTGAGATTTCTGTGCCAGTCTACAGACTCTTCTGTAATAGACACAGAAACTGAATTTACCTTTAAGAAAAACATTTTGTTACAGGCCATCGCTTACAAATGTTTACTTTCTTTCTCTCTCTCTTTTGCACTAGCAAAGAAATCTGTGTGGAGATATACGTATTTCTCTTGGGTGAAAACCTCTTGAACTGACTAGAAATTGCATCATATACTTTTCCATTTTTCTTGGACCAAATCAAGGAGAAATGGCCTTTTCTATGCTATTGTAATTTGACTATAGGTAGCAATATAGCAATTGTCACTTTAGTTCAAGTCCAAAGATTGTTTCTAATCAGTTTTCCTTTTTCTGGCAACACAATTTTTTCTAAGAAGCCGGAACTTATGTTTATTGGTTAGTATATAAGAAGCTCAAAAACCAAGTATTCAGATTTTGGTTTTCCCATCTATAAAAAAAAGAATGAAATAATGCCATTTGCAGCAACATGGATGGACCTAGAGATTATCATACTAAGTGAAGTAAGCCAGAGAAAGACAAGTACCATATGATATCACTTATATGAGGAACCTAAAAAAAGGATACAAATGAACTTATTTACAAAACAGAAGTAGAATCCCAATGTGTGTTTTGTCAGACTGAGTATCTATTATTATGTTAGACCATTAGGATAGTCATGAAAAATTCAAGATGAGGTAGGATAAATGCTTCCGGCTATGCTAGAGTACTTAAGGAAAATGATGACAATCTCAAGGCCTGGTTCAAGGCACTGGGTCCAGGGAGCTTCTCTGACTGCTCTAAATGAACCTCTTATCTTGTAGTCAAAAGGCTAGTGTAACTGAGAAAAGGAGTCTCAGCTTGTGGATTCTAACATAAGATGAATGCGTATTCTTGTGAGACCTCTTATAAGAACTTAAAATATTGGTAGGGAAAAGTGAACCAGAGACTTGAAGTATGGCCTTTTGGGTGGATTTGGATGACTCTTAATACCTTGAACCACCAAACTGCTCTGTGCCACCCTAACTAGGGTGGCATCGCCTCCTTACCTGTCTGGTGAGGTGAGTGTTGCCCCACTTATGGTAGTTGGCCATAAGGGGTTGTCTGTTCCCCACACAGACAACCTCCATTACCTCTTCAAACCTACAAACCCCAACAAGCCTTAGGGAGATAATACAGATGTGTCTATGAATGAAATATTGATAAAAGAAAATCACTCCAAGATTTAGCTAATATATATCAGAAGAAATCTGAAGAATAGAGTAAAATGATGCTAGACCAGGAAGGAAGGGACATACATTTCAGGGTTACTTCATCAGTCTGGGTACACTTACCAGAAATTCTGAATTCAATATAAGCTTGAGAATTTGGGGTTCTGACTGTGTCAGTTAGTTGGCTTGAAACCTGAGTGTCCTCCTAAACTAAATGAAATCATGATTCCAGAAATTCCTTGGTAAAACATTGATGAAGGAATCCAAAGATTTAGGAGTGGATTTATCATGTATGACCTACTCATTCACTTCCTTACTGTATATCCTAGAGGGGCCCAGAGTACACTGTCTATACCAAGCAGCTGAGAAGTAGTGTGGTGAGGACTCATAACTGGAGCAGTGGCAACAGCAGCTTTGTAGTGATTGCTGTCCAGGAAGGAAGGTGTGACATGCTGCCATTGAAATGGTCCAACTGATTGAAATGGTCCACTTGATTTGAATGGGAATGAATGATGGAATCAGTGTGCTAGAGGCCATGAGGCAGTGTGGTTACCAAACTTGGCAGCAGGGTTGGAATAGCTAACGTGATGGCTTGATCTGGAGGGATCTCTGGCAATAGTTGATCCTGGTACCTATAGTACTGGGATAGATGAACAGCACAGTAAAGTCCAACCTGACTTATATAACTGCAAGTACCCTAGGTTTGGCGAACAGTGGCTGGTTCACCATACTTCACCCTAATTGACAGTTATAGTTCCTCACTCATTTCCATACCTGCAACAAACAGTCTGCCCTGAACCACTTTATCCAAAGTCTCTGCAAATGAAAAGGGAGCCTGATATTCTTGAGGAATATTCCTTGATTTTTTAGATGTGCAAAATTGTCTGTTGTCTTTATGAAATGACAGTTTGTCTGGGTGGAAAGTCTTAGGGTCACTTTCTTTCCTTGAGGATTTTCTGGATGTAGCTACCTTATCTTCCAGATGTGGTATAGCTACAACTACACCATCGTCTACTGTAAACGGGCTTCAATATCTTTCTGTATCTTGCTTTTTAGAAGTACGCTAGATTGGCATTCTCTCCTTTAAAGTCACTTGGTATTTTTGTCTGGCTTACCAATGCCTACTTGTATTTTTTTCTTTAAATCGTACTGGTTGCTATTTACTAATGGACCAATTTTTCTTGGGACACATTGTACTCTTTAGCATATAGATTCAAATTCTCTTTTACTTCAGAAAGGTTTCTTGAGTTATACTTAAGTATGTGTATGGTTCCATTATTTTAGCTTTCTTCTTTGGGTTATGAAAAATTCCTTTTCATTACTTTATCATTTTTTCCTAATCCTTTTTATCTCTCTAGTTCCATTTTGGGGGGTTGATTTCCTCTTTTTATCTGCTATGTCCCTAGTGTACTTCAGCATGTCTATCTTCCCCTGCGTGCCTTCTAATTTCACCTTCATTTCTGTGATAGTCTTATTTTTTCCTCTGTTCCTCGCTTGAGCTGTAGGCTCATGTTTCCTTTTCTCTAGTAGTCTCACTGCTTTTTGAGTTCTTGCATCTTTGTACTGTAGCGTCATAGAAGCCACGACCTTGTCTAGCTCTTCAAATTAATGGTGAAAATACCTAGTCACACTCTTCATCTCCTCAGTGGCAGATTGTTTTGGAGACTAGTCTGTGTCCGTCATTTGTATCTCCTGCTCCTTTACTGCTTTCCTGTGAAGTCTGTGTGAGTCGATATTGTGAATGTTCTTTTCCGATAACCTGCCTTTGAATGAAGTGAGATTTCCTCGGGCCAGCTATCCGTAGGAGGCTCCCCTGGGGGAGTGGTCAGGGCAAGACAGTTTGTATTATAACTCAGGCCTTTCGTGTATAACTTTGGTTAGCCTTTACTTTTCTTAGCGAGATGGAAAGCTATTTGAGGAGGTCCTCTGAGTGTGTGTATGTTTGTCTGTTTATGGTGCAAGGTTTTCCCTCTCCCTTTCTTGCTCCCCGCAAATATGGCCTGTGTGTGTGGCTTCTCATTGATCCCCATCTTCTTTGCTTCTTGGAACCACACCAGGCACAGGGAAATTCCTGAGACCAGACAGAACTCACTCTTCCAACTCTTGCAAAAAGAAAACCCCGGAATTTAGCTTTCACACGGATGAGTGTGCGCCTCACTGCCGAGAAATCTACTTTGTGGGCTCTGTCTGTAACCTTAGAGCCCTCTCAGCACCTTCCTCACCTTCCCTTGCTCCGCCGCTGCTGCTTTTGGGAATCCTCTCACATATTTTGTGATTTGCACTTTAGCGATCTCCTGGTGGTGCTAAAGTGGATTTTGTATTTTGAATCTCATTCTCTTAAAAATCAGTTTTGTGTCTTAACTTAATTCAACTAGTAATCAGTGATAATCACTGAGCATTCACAATGTGCCAGGAACGGGGCACATGGGGGCTGTAAAGACAAATTCCTTGCTTTGGAGGCCTTTTTAATACAGTGGGGCACTAAACATAAACAACAACGGTGACCAAAACAAGAAAAAAAGAAACCCACACCAGAAGAAGCAGAATGTGTTAAGTGTCAAAGCAGAGGTTCAGAGTGGTGGTTTAGACAACCCTGGGAAACAGGAAAGGGTGGCAGTTGATAACAACACCTGGAGGCTGGGAGCTCAGTACTCAGCATGTGGTCGGTAGTTAAGAAATAGTTAATGAATCTGGAAGATTTCTTTTCCACTGAAAGACCAGAGATCTATAAAAACCTGCTCTTTCTTGTATCACCCTTGAAAGTTCCCTCTCTGCCTATCCCACTCCACACCACCTCTGCACAACCACTGTTTAGATTTCTGTAACATCATATAAAGTCATATAAAAAGAGCCATACAGTATGTTCTCTTTTGCACCTGGCTTCTTTCACTCAACTTAAGGTTGTGCGATGCACCCATGTTGTTCTGTGTATCAGTAGCTTGTTTCTTTTTTCACCGAGCATTACTGCATTGTATGATCACGGCACAACTTGTTTATTCACTGGTTGATGGTTATTTGGATTTTTTTCTGTTTGGGTTTATCATGAATAAAACATCCATGGATCTTCTTAAAAAAAAATCCTGCTCTTGGTACAATTTCAGGAGGAAGCTGTACACACCATTTTAAGATATTCTGATTCATATAATTATTGATTATTCTTTCTTTAGCTAGATTTGCTCCTGGATCAAGTCATCTGTCTCAGGGCTGACATTCTTTTCATTAACCCTGAGACAGACTTTGGAGAATGGGTCTAATGTTGACAGATGCATACAGAGGGAAGAACATTCTACATCAAACAAAGGACAGGGCCAAAACTACATGAATGAGAAATCGAGGCACCATAGGAAATAGGTCTGCAAAATTTGTGTAGGGCTATATTATTAAGTGCCTAGGATGCCAATCCAAAATACCATTTAGTTTTCAGATAGAGGAATTTTGTTTCAAATAGGATCAAAGAAAACCAGATAAATTTCCCCTGAAATTCTCCATTTTTTACATCTATCTTGAAAGATATCAAGACACTAATTATGTCAACCTATTCCTTAAAACACTGACAATGTGAGGTTTAGTTTTATAAAGTACTAACTTTCTAACTGATAGAAGTAGATGATTTAGTTATTAATTGTTGGTAACCAGTGTTATTTGTCCTTTTATTATTTCAGTTTTCTTGATTAACTGTCATTGATTGAAAATATTATTCGATTTATATTAGTATAATAAGCTTCAATACACTCTTGCCTTTCCTTTGTTCCTTTCCCCGTTTCTATACTCCCCTTCTCTCGTCTTTTCTTTTCTCTGCTCAGTCAATTACCAATCCATCAGTTATTCATGGGGGCATATACTAGAGGTAACATAGCAATGATTTTTTTTTTTTTAAATGTGGTGCCGGGATCTTTATCATTTTCGGCACAATGCTGCATTTTTCATACCATGTGGTCTTTGAAATATTTATAACGCTTTCTTTTGGTAAAAAGGATTTGTTTATAGATGTCATAAAATCAAACATTACTTTTGGCTCACCTAATCATAATCACCACCAATACCACCATAGCAACGGTAACCTTTGGGTTCAATAGACGAATCAATTTTATAATCTGTTATACTTGTCTTCTGATCTTCACTATCGTGGCTTTTATGCATTCATGAAAAAAGCAGAGAATGAAAGCTTAGTAGTTTACATGCTGTAAAAATTAAGATGACATGATTTAGGATTAAAGGAGGTAATGATTTAATTTTGGAGTTGCTGAGCTGAGCTCTGGTGGTCTGGGAAGCTCTGGGGAAAATCCAGATATTGCGGTGGCAGATTTGGGTTGGAATATTTTGTGAATGCAATAGCAGATGCACTTATGCACGCCTTTTCAAATCAAGATGTTGCCTCACATGACCTTAGTGCATGATGGTTCTCCCAAGGCTCTAGATTTGACCAGAAGTTTTTGGTTTAGCCAAAACGTGAAAATTATTCCCCTTCACACATTAAAAGTTATGTAAAATCACATGGCTTGCAAAAACTACTAACAGAGTATAAATACATGGTCTTTAAGCCAGTAAAATCGATTTAAAGTCTTTAGACAGCTTGAATTAAGGTAAATATCCTTTATGGTAATTTTCCTGGGGCTATAAATATGGCATCTATGTCTCTGTTATCTTTGCTTCCACTGGTGAACTTGAGATAGCAGGAACTGGGCCTTTTTGAGACTCTCAGGGACTTGTGTCTTCTACTTGGTTGATAAAAGTATAATCCTTGGAAATTTTCAAGGATTCAACCAGGTATTAATAGTCAGAGTTAATACATTCAAAAAGTGTGAAAGTTTGCACTTGTGTTCTTTGATCTCTTGAATCCTTGATAGTGAGGCACCAGTGTATCTCTGTACGCTGTACATTTGCTTGTACTTCTTATTAATTTTCAAGCACTGCTAATAAATAATATATGGCATATTCACAACCATGTGTTGCTTGGCCCAATTCATAATTAACCTATGGGAACTCTGCTATATGATAAATCTAATCAAATACCATGAAAATATCTTAGTAACCTCTATATCTTTATTTTTATTTATTTATTTATTTTTTAAACATCTTTATTGGAGTATAATTGTTTTACAATGCTGTGTTAGTTTCTGCTTTATAACAAAGTGAATCAGTTATACATATACATATGTCCTCATATCTCTTCCCTCTTGCGTCTGCCTCCCTCCCACCCTCCCTATCCCACCCCTGTAGGTGGTCACAAAGCACCGAGCTGATCTCCCTGTGCTATGCGGCTGCTTCCCACCAGCTATCTGTTTTACGTTTGATAGTGTACATATGTCCATGCCACTCTCTCACTTTGTCACAGCTTACCCCTCCCCCTCCCCATATCCTCAAGTCCATTGTCTAGTAGGTCTGTGTCTTTATTCCCATCTTGCCCCTATCTATACCTTTAAAACCATGCAGTAAATCATATTTCTTGTAAAGATTTTTTCATCTCATTCTACAATATCACTGAAATCCCTGCTCAAGAATGGTTTTAAAAAACATGACAATTCTAAACATTAAAAAATTAAGTAGAAATTTTGATTATTTATTTGAATCATGGGAGCTGCACACTGACAATAAGTATTCATACTTTGTACCAAGATCTTAATTTGACATGATGGCATGTTTTAGTTTTGTTTGGATTTACTGTCAAATCCTAAAAACATTAGTAAATGGTACCCGCACTTTTAAATCATAATAAGAAACCTAGATTTGTTTGCAGATTTTTAATCTGTTGTTAATATATTTGAAAGAACACAGCCCTGTCTAATAAACACATCAAACTAATGGGTACCAGAGCAGTTCAGAAGAGTGTTTGTTGTTTGGTGTTTAGAGTTCAGTCAGAATTAATCAACAATGGATGGGGCCCGCTGTATTTATTAGCAACTCAAA
The DNA here is from genome assembly GCA_004363435.1 of Platanista minor. Classification (NCBI taxonomy): domain Eukaryota; kingdom Metazoa; phylum Chordata; class Mammalia; order Artiodactyla; family Platanistidae; genus Platanista; species Platanista minor. The sequence continues at coordinate 9,449 of RJWK010058826.1, forward strand.
TCCCTGTGATTTAATGCCAGGTCCCTTTGACTCATTCCAGTGAACGCTGGCAAGTTTACAGCCCTGATACATACTTACATCCTCGGGTCTTAAAAAGAAAGGGAAAAATAGAGCCTAAAATCAGACCACAGTGTTGGCAGGAATTTCCCAAGAGCCATTTTGAATTTAGCCCTATACAGGGAGCCTGTGAATAGGAAGCAATGGGTTCAGGAACTGTGGAGCCTTTTTTTTTGCCTGAAGAAGGCTTCAGCTGTGCAGATGGCTCGCTGGCAAAATCCCATCGGCTTTTGTCTTTTATTTTATGTATTCGGCCACTTTCTTCTCACACTCTGGGGACTCTAAGCCTCCAAATTTCGGGGGCAGTGAGAGGGTTCAGAGGTTCAGGGAGGGTGGCAGCATGGCACGCGCTGTCCCTCACAGCTTCGTGAGTCGCTAGGACTTGGCTGGCAGTGCCGCATGCTTGTCACGGGCAGCACTAGGGTCTTCTTTGTACAAAAGTGTCAACTTCTGAATGAAGCCCCTGGAAACAGACGTATAGATTCATCTTGAGAATGCATTTTTTTTTCGGAGGCTCCAAAAATGTGCTGCCTTGTGCAATAGTCCTGGTTCTAGACATTTATGTTTTCAAAGTGATCTTATTTCTCAGTTACAAAGACTTACATTCTTTACTGTTCATGTTCAAAAATTCCACAGCCCTTAGCCATTCCTTCTGCTTCCCACGTCTGGGAACTGCCTTCTGAGAGCAAATTATTTGTGGGAAGACATCATTTATCTGGAAACTCTTCAGTAAAAACTTGATGGAGTCATTGTTACTCTGGGGACCATCTATCTCCCTTAGAAGATAAGATTTGCCAGTGCTTCCCTCCTACAACTTCTTATGGGAAGATAGCAGACTTCGGGCCTGATAAGTAGTTTCACATTGAATGAGGCGGTGCTGTCTCATGCATCCTTCCACGTCTGTCCCAGAAAAATTTTCTTTCTATCTTGCTCTAAGTCATATTGTCTTTTGGAGGAGAATTTTGAAGAAAAAAATACACGCCAAAATGGGCATGTGTTCAAATATTTCCATGTTAACTGTGAGGATCGATCTCAAAGTGTTCTGAAACAAATCTGTAGTTTAACAACAACAACAACAACAACAACCACCTTGGGAATGTTAATTACACACCGTGGCTGTCGAATGATGTTTCCTTTCGACAAATAGAAGACTTTGCGGGAATAGTATGGGCTACCTTTTCCATTTCTTTTCTTTTTTCAATTGTAAATGTTTCACACACAGAGAATAAATACCGCAGAATCCACCACTTTGGAATGACTTGATTTTGAGTCAATGTCCTTGTTTTCCCTCCTGAAAAATTGTCTCTTCCATTTATATGGGAAACATGTGTAGATAGTTCCTCCTTTCTTATCGTTGAACAATGTGTGTAATGCTTTTCAGCTGAGGATTTTAAAAAGCTCTGGTTCTTTAAACTTTTGTATACAATCAGCAAATATCCTAACAGATTTTTTTTTCCCACTATTGTAATCATTCTCTATATACTCAGCACTTTCTTTTGTGAGGGACATTTATTTTGGTACTGCCATGCTTGATATTCTTATGGTATCTCTTATTTTATTTTATTTTTATTATTATTATTATTTTTGCGGTACGCAGGCCTCTCACCGTTGTGGCCTCTCCCGTTGTGGAGCACAGGCTCCAGATGAGCAGGCTCAGCAGCCATGGCTCACGGGCCCAGCCGCTCCGCAGCATGTGGGATCTTCCCGGACTGGGGCACGAACCCGCGTCCCCTTCATCGGCAGGCGGACTCTCAACCACTGTGCCACCAGGGAAGCCCATGGTATCTCTTTTAGATTATGTATCTCTATGGCCTTGTTTGTCAAGAGGAACTTGGCTCTCAAGTGAAAGATGTTAAAATTTAAGACTAAATACAGATTTTTGACTAAAGATGGCAGAGGAAATGTGTCTGTAGCCCAGTTTATTCCTTGAAATAATAAAAAACAATGGGGCAAAAACAAGTAAGAAAGGCTATGTTCAATGAAACCAGGCATAGGCAAACTAGACAGCAAAGTACAGGTGCCAAAAACAGTGAAAATAATACCAAACTGAAATAGCTTCGGTCTGCCGGCACATACATCTCTGATGTCTGGCTGTAAGCAGAACGATTTACAAGCTGGGGGACCAGTCCTGAAAGGCCCAACCAAGGATTTCTCCCTGGAATCACAGAGTTTGGGGGTTTGGATTGGCTGCAGGAAGGTCATTGAATTCGGGCTTACACTGCCAAAGAGGAGCAGGGTCAGGGTTAAACGGAAGCACTCAGACATACCATTTTATCACAAGCAGGCTGACCCATAGGAAGAGGGAAGATGTTAGAAGACCAGCAGCACTTTTAGGAAATCACAGGCAGCTGAAGACATGTATAGTATGCCGGAGCCAGCTCACGTCTGCTCTCTGGCGCCCATTAGTAAACTTCTGAAATTTTGCAAGTCGATTGTTAAACATAATCATTATTAAAAATAAAATTATAAATGTACAATACATTATATTTAAAAAAGTAATAAGCACTCAAGATTCATCACTCCTTAGTTACTACATTTTACTATTATCTATGTTCTTGAGGTTTTTTACATCAGTTGTATCTGATTGGTGAGAGGATGATATAAAACTGCCCTACCATGCATTTCTTCCTAACTCTGTGGTCAGAGATATCACAGGTGTCACAGTGGTTTGAAATCAGCCACAGTGAAAGTATTTATACTATAAAAATCTGCAAATGCTACAAATCAGGCTTTGATTTCTGGTCTTGTTTATCTATTTTTATTTTTATTTTTTTTATTTTTAAATTTAATTTTATTTATTTTTTTATACAGCAGGTTCTTATTAGTCACCAGTTTTATACACATTAGTGTATACATGTCAATCCCAATCACCCAGTTCAGCTCACCACCCCCCCACCCGCCTGCGGCTTTCCCTGCTTGGTGTCCATACATTTGTTTTCTACATCTGTGTATCAACTTCTGCCCTGCAAACCACTTCATCTGTACCATTTTTATAGGTTCCATGTACATGTGTTAATATATATTTGTTTTTCTCTTTCTGATTTACTTCACTCTGTATGACAGTCTCTAGATCCATCCACATCTCAACAAATAACCCAATTTCGTTCCTTTTTATGGCTGAGTAATATTCCATTGCATATATGTACCACATCTTCTTTATCCATTCATCTGTCGGTGGGCATTTAGGTTGCTTCCATACCCTGGCTATTGTAAATAGTGCTGCAATGAACATTGGGGTGCATGTGTCTTTTTGAATTATGGTTTTCTCTGGGTATATGCCCAGTAGTGGGATTGCTATATCATATGGTAATTCTATTTTTAGTTTTTTAAGGAACCTCCATACTGTTCTCCATAGTGGCTGTATCAATTTACGTTCCCACCAACAGTGCAAGACAGTTCCCTTTTCTCCACACCCTCTCCAGCATTTGTTGTTTGTAGATTTTCTGATGATGCCCATTCTAACTGGTGTGAGGTGATACCTCTATGAGTTTTGATTTGCATTTCTCTAATAATTAGTGATGTTGAGCAGCTTTTCATGTGTTTCTTGGCCATCTGCAAGTCTTCTCTAGGAGAAATGTCTATTTAGGTCTTCTGCCCATTTTTGGATTGGGTTGTTTGTTTCTTTAATATTGAGCTGCATGAGCTGTTTATATATTTTGGAGATTAATCCTTTGTCCGTTGATTCGTTTGCAAATATTTTCTCCCAATCTGAGGGTTGTCTTTTCGTCTTGTTTATGATTTCCTTTGCTGTGCAAAAGCTTTTAAGTTTCATTAGGTCCCATTTGTTTAATTTTGTTTTTATTTCCATTACTTTAGGAGGTGGATCAAAAAAGATCTTGCTGTGATTTATGCCAAAGAGTGTTCTTCCTATGTTTTCCTCTAAGAGTTTTATAGTGTCTGGTTTTACATTTAGGTCTTTAATCCATTTTGAGTTTATTTTTGTGTATGGTGTTAGGGAGTGTTCTAATTTCATTCTTTTACATGTAGCTGTCCAGTTTTCCCAGCACCACTTATTGAAGAGACTGTCTTTTCTCCATTGTATATCCTTGCCTCCTTTGTCATAGATTAGTTGACTGTAGGTGCGTGGGTTTATCTCTGGGCTTTCTATCTTGTTCCATTGATCTATGTTTCTGTTTTTGTGCCAGTACCATATTGTCTTGATTACTGTAGCTTTGTAGTATAGTCTGAAGTCTGGGAGTCTGACTCCTCCAGCTCCGTTTTTTTCCCTCAAGACTGCTTTGGCTATTCGGGG
>RJWK010058827.1:0-13755 GCA_004363435.1 Platanista minor
CTCTCACTCTTGTGGCCTCTCCCGTCGCGGAGCACAGGCTCTGGACACGCAGGCTCAGCCAGCCATGGCTCACGGGCCCAGCCGCTCCGCGGCCTGTGGGATCTTCCCGGACCGGGACACGAACCCGTGTCCCCTGCATCAGCAGGCAGACTCTCAACCACTGTGCCACCAGGGAAGCCCCAAAGATGACTTTTTAAATGCAAGTTTTTTTAGAGTAAGGAATCAAATCGAGAGGGAAATTTTAAAAAAGAAAACAAAAACATGAAGCTAGAGGCAAGGTTTATGAAAGAACAATGAACGCTAAGAGGGTTTGTATAACTCCTTGAGAGGGACATGAATTTGACTCTACATTTTTCAGGAACAAATGTAGAGAGAGCATCACAATTAGAACAAGATTCAGTGCAAAAAAAAAAAAAAAGATTCAATGCAATATAATTTTAAAAGTCATTCGTTCAAATTCCTGGAATTGAAATCTTCAGAGAAAAATTTACTAGGGGTCCTCAATGACGAAGACAGTATGTAACGTGGTTAATATCCTCAAAACATTCTCATGGAACATGACATTTTTATAGGTTATATTCTTAAAGTGGAGGTATAGTAGGTATTATTTTGCCTTTAACTTCTCTAAAAGAGTGATTATTAGAGTGAGATGTAATGGATTAGAAGTCGATCTGAACTCCAGAGGCCCTTAGAACTCACAAACTGTTTCAAGGTTTGTGAAATTATTTGGGGATCAAATTACTGACCAGATAGTTTTCACTTTAACAAAAATTCAATTTCTGCTATTCAAACGCTACAGGACTAAATAACCAAAATCTTCTCATGATAGTACTTTCTGTGGAGTAGAAATCATTTAGTCTCAAACCAGGTAAAACAGATTAACTAGAGATGTCCCCAAATGACCTTTTTATAACATAGTACCACAATATTAACCTTGAAGAGAAAATTAACAAAATTGACATTTGTCAAGCATTCGCCTTATTTGTTGTAATTCTTGACTTTTTCCTTCTGGTTTTGCTTTTTTTTTAAATTGACATGTAGTTGATTTACAATATTATATTAGTTTCAGGTGTACAGCACAGTGATTTAGTGTTTTACAGATTATACTCCATTAAATGTTATTATAAGATAAAGGCTATAATTCCCTGTGCTGTACAATGAATCCTGGTTGCTTATCTATTTTATACAAAGTAGTTTGTATCTCTTAATCTCATACCCCGAACTTGCCCCTCCCCCTTTCCTCTCCCCTCTGATAACTACTAGTTTGTTTTCTATATCTGTGAGTCTGTTTCTGCTTTGCATATATATATATATATATATTCATTTGTATTTTTTTTTAGATTCCACATATAGGTGATATCATACAGCATTTGTCTTTCTCTGACTAATTTCACTAAGCATAATATTTTCTAGGTCCATCCACATTGCTACAAATCATGGAATTTCATTCTTTTTATGGCTGAGTGATAGTCCATTGTTTATATGTACCACATCTTCCTTATCCATTTGCCTGTTGACAGTTCTTGAGCTGCTTCCATGTCTTGGCTATTGTCAGTAGTGCTGCTGTGAACATTGGGGTGAATGTATCTTTCCGCATTAGTGGCAGGTTTTGCTTCTGACCGTAGTCTTACCCGCCGGCACAGAACCCTGACAAAGGGTGTTAAGAGAAGGTGGGAAGCAGAGAAAAGGCGCTCATACACTGCCTAGGTTATCTCTCACTGTGTCTCCATATCCAAAGAGCTAGAAGTATTTAAGATTTTGACATTATCTTAAAATATGTGACTTCTGATCTGCAATGAAGGCTTTGCTATTTTTAACAGAAAAACCTTAAAAACCCCTTTCACAATATTTATATGAATGGCTGCCTACCTGAGATATGCAAAGTGTATTTGCACATTTAGAACAACTTTGAGTAAAGGAATGCTTTATAATGCATAATTACTTTTTTCATTGTATATCCCATTAGGGTCTGGATTTCTGGATTATTTTGCAAATCGCCACATCAGCAGTTTAATTTGGTTGAACTTCATGTTCCAGTTAAGTATTGGTTGAGTACCTAAAATGTGAGCTTGGGAATGACTTAAAGACCAAAGATACAAAGAAGAAAATTTATCATTATTGATCAAAACATGAAAGATGAAAAAATATTTTAACACAGATTTTTTAAAAAAATTACAAATCAGTTTATTTCCCATAAATGTAGCTGGGAGTAAAATAGCCCCAACATGGTATCAGCTCAAATTAGGTTAAAAGATAGCCCAGGGTAAGTGGACTACATTTGGCAGGGTTCATAGAATTTCCATGGTATCTGCATTTGTTAGGCTCTAGGCTGAAGATAAAATACTATAAAAGTTTCCAGTCAGAGTGGTGCTTTGGCATGACTTTTAACTGCCCTGTACCATCCTTTTAAAATGTACCTTATATGGCCAAGGAATTAGACAGCATTTTAATAAAAAATCCAGATGTGACGACTGAGATTTGTTTTTTAAATACTGTTTGAGAACTCAGGAATAGAACCAAGTCAAAGTTGTTGAAGGTTATAAACCTAATCTTTACTATTCAGAAGTTAGAAATAGCACAATTTTTGATAGGCAAATCTTGAGGAAATCTTAGATTTTAAAACCTACACGTTTATAATTAATTGTTTTTTGACCAAAAAATATGCTATAATGAATGGGGAAAGGATAGTCTTTTCACAAGTATCAGTGGCTCTGGAACGATTGACTGTCCATAAGGGGAAAAAAAGAACCTCTCCTTTCGCCTCACGCTGTTACCAAAGAAACATGAAATAAATCCTGAACCTAAACGTGAATGCTAAAAGTATGAAACCCTAGGAGAAGATCTTAGCAATGTTGGTTCAGGCAGGATTTTTCCTTGATTGGAATAAAAAAGCATGAGGCGTGAAAGAAAAAAATTGATAACTTGGACCTAATCCAAATCAAAACTTTTGCTCTTCAAAAGACACTTTAAGAAAATAAAAAGGCAAGCCATGGACTGGAAGAAAATATTTGCAAAATATGTACCTTATATAAAAGATTTTTATCTAGTGCATATTAAGAAGTCTTATAGACTTAATAAGGCAATGCACTTTTAAAAACTCAGAAAATCATTTAATAGACTCTTCACCATAGAAGATGTACTGTAGTAATTGAAAATTTAACTATTATGTTGTTGAGGCACTGGGTTTATCTAACCCACCCATGAAAACTGAAATGCACGCAAATCAAAATGGTGCACAGCAAGGACTACCTATATTTTAAAACCGTAATCACAGCTACTTTCAACGTTTATGAATTTCAAGGGTTTTCATTTGTACTAAGTGTCGGACAAGGGACACATCCTATAGTATTTTGGGGAGAGCTCCACACCACGAGTGTGTTGACATCTGGTATTAAACACTCTTTGCCCTAGTTGCCCTTACTGACTAGTAATAAAAATGACCCACATGTATTGCATCAAGTGTCAAGCATAGTTGTAAAGGCTCATCACATTGTCTCTTCTCACCGCAAAGTGTAAGTACTGTTATTCTTTGTGGAGGCTTAGGTAGGTTCAGTAATTTGGAGAGCAGAGATTCAAACTCAGCTGGACTGCAGAACCTGTGCCCTTCATACACGTGGAAATGAACCATATGGTGACTTTGCAATGAGGGAAACACAAGGCATTGTGACACTATGCCAGAGTGGACAACTTAGCTGTGGGACCACGCGAGACTTTCCCCAGGAAACAAGGTTTAACTTCTTCTTCGGTGAGAATAAACGCGAGACACACATGCAGGGAGACGAGTGGGTTCTAACCAGGCCTTTGTCAATACCTGGGTAGGCAGTGTAGACCAGTGATCTCCCTGAACAAGATTCTGTCCTTCAGTCACACGGCTACTGTCTTTTCAAGCTTCAGTTTTTCATGCTTATCAAGAAATAGGTACCTTTAGGGGATAAAGATATTTGTTATCTGGGTTTATGTTTGCAAATAATAAGTTTGTTTACTATCTTCTATTCCCTTCTTATTTCCACGCCAACAATCTGATGAGGAAACACAAGATTTTTTAAGTAGTTGTTATAAAAGTTGACATTGCCAGTGTCATGAAACAAATTATCATCTCTGTATTAAGGTCACGCAACACGGATCCTCTGATTTGCGTTTCCTTGGGCTCAAATTCCTGAAAATAATCGATGTGATTTAAACAACGGATGAGCATGTAGAGTATGTATTGGCCCGATGGAGGAAGGTGTTTGTGTGTGCCTTCCATGTGCCAGGCACTTTCACATACATTGTTTAACTCTCACAACACCTTGAAGTTATTATTCCCGTAGAGTAGTTGGCGATACTACGGCTCAGAGGAGTGAAGCAGCTTGCTCCGAGTTACACAGCTACAGGTGCAGAACCAACATGCTAATTCCAGCGTAGCTTTCTCCAGAACTCACACTGGGCGTCGTTCGCTTCCCATGCCATTACCCAGCTAATCCGGCTGTCTCTTGGCTCAGACAAGTCGCCGTGAGCATAAGATAGAAGGAGATCCTGCCTCACAAGACCATTGTTTTTTTAATGTCTTTCTTGTTTTTAGCATTTATTTATTATTTGGCTGTGCCAGGTCTCAGTGGTGGCACGTGGGATCTTTAGTTGCAGCATGTGGGATCTAGTTCCCTGACCAGGGATCAAACCCAGACCCCCTGCATTGGGGACACGGAGTCTTAGCCCCTGGAGCACCAGGGAATGAACCAATTCATGCCCATTCCACATTCCTCACTCCCAGCCAGACTCTGATTTGGGTTGCTAACTGCCCATTACCCATGTTTCTTATTTCTACCTTGATTGGTCTCTTCTTGACTATTTGGTACCTGACTGATCTTTAGCTATTATTTGATCACTTTGAGCTCTAGCTGAGATCCATTCGACAATGGAATCCTCTTAATGTACCTTTGCAAGCAGAATTATTGGTCCAGATCCCAGGACAAGAACCAGACCTTTTCCTGGTGTTTGTATAGGATGACCAGAAGTGTAATCTTCCTACAGTGTCCTGCAAGTCACCTGGGTCCTATGGTATCAGAGGAAATGCTCACTCATGCGTTACCTTTTTTTAAAATTGAAGTATAGTTGATTTACAATATTGTTAGTGTCAGGTGTACAGCATAGTGATGCAGCTATTTCTTTGCAGATTATATTCCATTGTAGGTTATTGTAAGATATCGAATACAATTCCCTGTGCTGCACAGTAAATCTTTGCTGCTGATTTTATGTATAGTAGTTTGTATCTGTTAATCCCATATTCCTAATTTGTCTCTCCCTTTCCCCTTTGGTAACTGTAAGTCTGTTTTCTGTCTGTGAGTCTGCTTCTGCTTTGTATATTGATTCATTTGTGTAATTTTCAGATTCCATGTATAAGTGATATTTGTCTTTCTCTGACTTTTTCACCAAGCATAATAGTCTCTAGGTCCATCCATGTACTCTTTATTCTGAACATTTTTGTTCAATAGTAGCTTTAGAAAAGCAGTGTCTGCTTCTTTGCAACCTTAAAAAGGTTGAAAACAAGATTTTATCTCATATAAATTCTAAAGTTTTATACATTCATTTAAAAAAGTGTTAGTTCTCTTTTTAAATTTTGCATTGACAACTGCAGAAATTTCTGTCCATTTAAATAGCCGTGCCTGAAAGCCACTTTGACTTTCGAAAGCTGCCAGATGGCCTTATCGTTGTCTTTGAGAGATGAGGGATGCTCGTTTGGAAGCTTGCCTTATTTCTGAATAAAACTCAAGTTTTGTTGCTCCGTCGTAACGTTCCATTTTAATCTGGTTGGTTTCTATCTGGAGATAATTTATAATAGGGGCCCAAAGTGGTTCAGTGAAAAACCACCCATCACAAAGGGCTGACGGTCGTTTGCTGCCTTTAGGCGTCCTCGTCAGCCGATTTGGCCACTGCGTTTGATAGACAGGGAAGAATTTTCTCTGGGCTCTTTGGGTCTGCGTCGGAGCAGGAATTCTATTTCTTTCTTAAACATGAACCATCGACAAGAGGAAGAAGCCATTTTTCCATATAAATATCCTTCAAAGCAAGAAAATGAAGACCACAGACGAGTTAGATACTTTTCAGTAAGAAAAAGGTGCTTTCAGTACATATGAGTGTGATTGGAAAACAGCAGTGAAAAAATAGGTGTGCACTGAGAGAAGTTAAGAATGGTTTTTACATATATTTTAGTAGTAGAGTGCCACTTCAGTTTCGAGTTGTAGACAAAAATAGGCATTCTGTTATTGTAGAAATGCATGGCTCGTCCTTTAGCTTTAAGTTATCGATAGATTAATGAAGAGCAAAATTTTTAAAACTTTTATTTAATTAAATCACACTTTTCTTATGAAATTTAGATACTTTTCAAACACTGTCTTATTCATAAGGCTTGACTTTCGTGGCTGTAACTTGTACGTGACTAAACCAGTACGGAAAGTACAAGGCATGTCCTGACACGAGTCATAATTGTCCACAGCCAAGATGGCGTGGGATGGACGGACCCACTGATGAGAAGCATATTCCATCACACTGGCCGCTTGGCTCCTCTAGCTCATCACTCTTCTCCTCGGCTCTCTGCCCGTGGTTATGACCCAGAGCCCTTGCCCCTTCTGATACCTGTACCGTCTTCAAAGTCTTGGCTTCAGGCATTCCTCTCCCTCTCTACCTGCCCCTGGCCCACCCCCTTTCTAACTCAGTTTAGCATCCTCACTAAGATCTTTGCCCCATGGGGACTTCTAATCCATGAACCTCGCCATTTTTCACATTCCATCAACTTCCTTGTGCCTTCATTCCCCAGCTTAGATTTCATATGCCGTCAGTGCACTCACCACCCCCTTGGACTGACCTCAACTTCCTCCGCCCTCCCTTGCTTACAAATCCCCAAGCCTGGTTAAACCAGATTCTCATGGACCCTACTCTTGTATCTAAACAGTTGAACACAGTTCAAGAGAAGACACACTTAGGTTAACTGGTCTCACTTAAACTTAAGGCCAAAAAGCTCGAGTGGGCCCTCAGCACTTCCTGGTTAATTCCTTTTCCTGCTCTCTAGGAAAATTTCATACCTCTCTTTTCTTCTCAAACCTCCAACAGTTCCTTTTACTTTCTTCCTCTCATTGTTGGCTGTTGTTTTGCTGGAAGAGTAGGAGCAACAGAAGAGAATCACCTCGTCAGCCCATCCCACATCCCCCTCCAGCTGTATCCACGTCTGTGTGGTCACCCCTCCCCGCTTAGAACACGCATGGACACCTTACCTAAGGGAGCGTGTGCCTGTGTCTAAGGGCTTCGCCGGTGCACTGCACGCCTCACCTCTACCGAAGGACTTTTTCCTTTAATCATTCATCTCTTCTCTTGTAGCAACATTTTTCTCTCTACGGTATTATTTCCCAAATGATAAAAACATTCTATAATATTTTAAAGAATTCTTTGACCACCACTTTTACCAAATTATGCTATGTTATACTGTGGTAGCAAATTAACCCCAAGATTTCGGTGGCTTAACAAAGGTTTACTGTTAAGTCATAAGAAAGCGCTGTTTTTGTAGGTCTAAACTGGTTAAATACCAATAAATTTCATGTGATTAATACTTTCCGAGATCGTAAGTCCAGTATCATTCGACAAAGAGACCCCACTATCTTTTTTTAATATTTTTTTATTCTGTATAGATTTAATATTAAAATATTTTTAAAAGAGTACAAGCAAAAACATAGGAAAGTATTTCTATAGTCCTAAAGTACAAAGGTCTTTAAACTTTAAAATTTTTTAAAAATTCTACCTGTTTCTTTTAACTTTTTAACGTGACCACTAGAATTATATTTCTTTTCTTAACAGTGGAGTGTATTTGATTAATAATGTTGTGTTAGTTAGTTTCAGGAGTATAACAGAGTGATTTAGCTATACATATACACGTATCTCTTCTTTTTCAGATGCTTTACCCGTTTAGGCTGTTACAGAGTATTGAGCAGAGTTCCCTGCACTACACAGTAGGTCCTTGTTGGTTAGGTAGTTTAGGTACAGTGTGTGTCTGTTCATCCCAAGCTCCTGATTTCTCCCCCGACCCCCTGCCCCGCCACGTTTCCCCTTTGGTAACCATAGGTCTGCTTTTGAAGTCTACGGAGACTCCGCTCTTTCAAATATCTCTAGACAAAGGCCCACTTACCTGCAGGGGCTGGAAAACGGAGGTGGGGTCTGGGGAAGGGGAATGGTACTCGACGAGCAGTAAATGCTCTGCTGCAATGACGCAGACCCCCTTCAGCCACCCTTCCTCTGCTTTTCTGTGTAGCCAGGCTCCCCAGCAAGGGTTGGCCGTCTACCTGCTCCACGTTCTCGTACTCTCTTCTTCCAGCCGTGTCACCGGGGCTCTAGCCACTCACTCCAGTAACTGAAACGCGTGCCGGAGCAACAAGTGGCCTCGGCACTGAACGCGGTGTCCTTCCTCTCAGTCGGCCTTTCGGCAGTTCTGACGCCACCGGCCACTTTCTCTTTGACAGACTTTAATCATGTGAACAGGGGGTGTCGCACTCCCCGGGGGGTTCTCCTGGTTGGACACCTGCTGTGACAGTGGCTCCACCGTGTCCTCAGGCCCCTTCATGCTTCTTTCCTCATCCTAGCTGACCCTGTCTCGCCCCACAGTGTCAGTGCCGTCCGCATGCTGGCCGCTTCCAGTCTGCATCTCTTGTCCTTGTCTCTCTCCCGAGCCCGGGACTTGCACATCCAGCCTCTTCCTAGATGTCGGCCCTGAAATTCTGCTGGGATGCCAGCACCCCGCACTTACCATTTCTGAAACAGAGCTCTCAATTCCCCTCCAGTCTTCTCCAAGTCAGGAAATAAGACTCGCAGAGGCATCCCTGACGCAGTTCGTTCTTTCACAGCCACATCCTTCCTATCAGGAAGTCCCCCTGATTTTGTCTTCAAAGTACGTCCCGTGTCAGATGGCTTCTCGTCACTTCTGCCACGACCGCCTGGGTTAAAGCACCCTCGGCTCTCAGCCGGACTCTATGGCGGCTCTCACCTGGTCTCCTTTCCGCACTCGTTCTCTCTAAACGCTGCTGTCCACACGGATTCCTCTGCTCAACACCTCGCAACGGCTCCTCACCACTATTAGGACAGAAGGGAAACGCCCTCACTTTGCCCTCAAGGTGCAGTGGGATCTGGCCCCTCGCCTTTCCCGCTTACCTCGTGCCCCTCCCCCTGGTCACCCAGATCCAGCAGGGGGCTTTCTCGCCATTTGTAAATAGGCCGAGATTGTTCTGGATTTCTCCTCCAGATCTCATACCATCCAGTGACCAGCTGGTTCCTGCCTAAATGTTAGCACCCCCTCTCACTTTCTGTGCTTGGACTGTACCTTTTTTCTCCACATTACTTTGCACTTCCTAGGATGTATTTACTTATTTATTTATTTTTTTGCGGTACGCGGGCCTCTCACTGTTGTGGCCTCTCCCGTTGCGGAGCACAGGCTCCGGACGCGCAGGCCCAGCGGCCACGGCTCACGGGCCCAGCCACTCCGCGGCACGTGGGATCCTCCCGGACCGGGGCACGAACCCGTGTGTCCCCTGCATCGGCAGGCGGGCCCTCAACCACTGCGGCACCAGGGAAGCCCGGATTCATTATTTTTATTGCTTGATTTTTCACTGTTGTTTCTCCTGTGTCTGACACAGTGTCTGGCACATAGTGGACAGCCAATAAAAATGTTTTGGCTAGATGGACAGATGGCTGGATGGCTGGATGGATCTTTATTGTTTTGTCAACTCTAGCTCCCCAATAAGACTGAAAAGGTTTCGTAAAGAATAATTCTTGGGCCGTGGTTTCACCAACCAGTGAAACTGACACAGACACTTCTCGCTCTCTGGAATCGGAATAGAGCAAAACATTTTTCTCTGCTTTTGTATCAAATACGATTTGAATGAACTTAATGAAGCTTAAAATTAGGAAAATAACACAGAACTAGTGAACCTTTGAAACAGGATAACTAAAGTGATAAAGGGAATGAAGCAACTTGGACACGAAGACATAAGTTTTCATTTTAGGCAGAAGATTGAGAGATTCTATGATCACATTCTCTAATCTTCTCATACCATGAGTGGGTTAATGCTGATTTTTTTTTTTTTTTTGCAACAAACACTGTTCAGAAGAACTTGAAAGAGATAGTTCCAAGACAAATAAAAGGAAGTACAGGAATGCCTCATTTATCAGATATTGCTTAGGAATAAATTGTCCCACATGTCAGTTTACAAATAACTAAAATGTAATCACCATGTATGTGCCAAAACGTTCATTTTGAAGGCTTTCTCTAACATACCTAGCTCCACTCTTTTAGACAAAAAATGCCGAAACCACCAACGCCCCTTCCTGACAACTCAGAGTCATCACTGTGAACGTTTGGTGCCACGCAGAAACTCCCTACAGTAAATGTGCCCCACGTTGTCATTCCGGTTCTCTCTCCCTTTCCTGGTTCTTCCCACCCCTCCCTCTTCTTTCCGTTGTCACTTTATCCTGGTGGCAGCTGCTTTCAATTTGTTGACTGATTTTCTACACCCGATAGCATGGGCAGGGGCCGCGGGGCAGCTCCTAAATAATATACATAATTGTCACTGGAACTCTGACCTCCGGGCAAGGGAGTATTGTGGTGGTAGCAGAAATAATAAAATAACATAAAATATATTAATGATGGTGTTGATGAAGACCTTTATGACTCTTCCTGTTACTGTGAAGATTATGGGTACATAATGGACTTGGCCAGGTGGACTGTGGAGCTGACCTAGCAAGGTGGTGTTTAATCTTGTTCTGTTAATAGCGTAGCGGAGATGTAATTCATACTTAGGGTGACCTCAGGTTCCTGTTTCAATGCCTGTTTTCTCGCTGTGATTCTTAACACACCATTCACTCTCAAAAGTTATCGAATTCTGACAATAAATTATACATTCACCCATATACATATAGTATTTTAAACAATTCACAAAGCACTATTAATTTTTTTGCTTCAGCCCAGAATGTAGCTGCCTGAAGTTGGCAGATAAAACTCAAATAGGGGATTTTTTTAAATGATGACCTCAGAAATATACTTTATGTAAAATTATGCTCAATGGACTAAGCAAAAAGAAAACTGTGAATTGAGGACAGTTTTCCTGATATTTAACTGTAAACTATATATCTCTTCTAAGGGAAATTTTGGCGGTTTATATAGTGCTCCCAACATATGTGTTGAGTGAATAATTAGATTTCTTCACCAACATTTGAAACAGAAAAATATCTAAAATTTGTTTTTTAAAAAAAGCTTTATAGACTTAGAATACAAAACAGCATCAGGAGCATAGATTGCACATTTAATTTTAATGATACAAAGAAATTTTCTTTTATATTTGTGAGTCAGAGCTTTTCTTGTTTTTACTTAAATTGCTATTCCTTTTGGCTTAGGTAAACCAGACAATACACATTTTTAGAAACTATAGGTAATTAATCCCAGCTCTTTTCAAACACGTTAAAAGGTTATTGAAAAGTGGCAGATTCTTTTGGATGAGGCTTTGTTTAATGTTTAATTTCTTTTATCTGTGTTAAGTAAGCATCTGTTCTAAAGAAATATAATCTCAAGATATTCACAGCTATTAGCTTGAGGTTAAATAAATATGTGTTAAAAACAGAATCATTATTTCTGTCATTGTGGATTTGTTTACATCTAGGCTATCTTAAATAATTCATAAATATAAACTACTTTAAATTCATTAAGTATCACTAATGTGTGAAAATTCAGAATTGGCAGAAGTGCTCAATGATTTATAAAAGGACTCTCTTGATTAGAACACTACAAAAACATGTTAAGACATTTAATATAGGAAAAAATTTACCAAGAACAGTCAAGCATTGTAACATCAATGATCCAGAAGTTATCTTTATATTCCAGAAGTTATATTTATGAAATTATCTATTTGGAGGGAATGGAGAATAAGGTTTTTGCCTTTTGGGGTACCATATAGTACTTGGTAAAATAAGCAAATTATTATTTGAAAAACTATATTTTGAGAAAATAATGCAACCCCTAAGTATTTTGGGAAAAAGACTTCCTTGCTGGATGCAAGTTCATTTTGCATACATATTAATTACAGTTTGACATTTTTTGATGCAGGTATGAGATACTTTTCTTTTAATCACATATTTACCACTTTTTTTTCCATTTAAAAATGATGCATGGTAGAGAAAACAGATGAATATTGTGTATGCACAAAGATACTTCTCTATCATCATCTTCATTTCTGCATTTATTACTTTTTCAGTTGTCTAATGTTGTAAAACAGATCACCACAAAGTGGTAGTGGCTTCAGAAACAACATTTATTATCTCTTAACTGTTTCTGTGGGTCAGGAGTTGGGGAGTTGTTTAGCTGAGTGTTTCTGGCTTGGATTCCTCCTGTGGCTGCAGTTGGACGTAGCTGAGGCTGAGGCCATCTGAGGGCTTCTTCACTTACATTTCTGGTTTGTACAGGGAAGGCTGTCTAACAGCTCCCCATCTCCACGTGGTCTCTTCACGTGGCAGCTTCAGGGTAGCTAAACTTCTCACATGCTGGGCTCAGGACTCCCAACACACATGTCCTGAGACAGAGAACCAGGTGGAATCCATATCACCTTTTTGACCTACCCTTAGAAATCGAGCACTGTCATTTCCACCTCATTCGTTTGGTGGAGGAAGTTACAAAGTTCTGCCCAGGCTCAAGAGGAGAGAACAGAGACCCCATCTCTTGATGGAGGAACGTTGACACTATGTTGTGAGAAGAACATGTGGGAAGGTGTATATATTGGTGTGGCCATCTTTGGAAAATAGTTTGCTACACGGATAAAACATATGACTGACTCTAATGTGCTGGGTGCTGTGATGAGTCCTGGGGATGAGAACATGAGTCAGTTCTTGCTCACGTTGCTGATAGTCTAGGGAGAGGATCGTTGTGTAAACAAATGTTACACAAGGGGAGAAGTGTATTAAGATAAGAGAATGACTCACTTTGTGGGAGGTGGGATGTTGGAATATTTGACAGAGGAGGTGTTTTAGTGAAGACTTGAAATTTTTTTAAAAAGAGAATAATCTAGGATGCCTCTCAGTTTCGTAAGATGGGAACCAAATGGATGAGTGGTTTCAGACGTGTTGGGCTGGAGACAACTGTAAAATACCCACGCAGAAACGGCCATTGGTCACCAGTAAGCCTTCCAGGGGAGAATGTTAGTGTAGGAGATGTAGATTTGAGAGTCAGTGACTTTTGGGTAGAATTTGAAGGCCTAGACAGGGATGATATTTCCCAAGGAAAGTTTGTGGAAAAAGAAGAGAAAACAGGAAAGGATATAACCCTGTGGAAAACAGCACTTAATGAGTGTGCTGGGGAGAATGCCAGGGAAAATGGCAAAATAAGAACCTCCAAAAATTGTCCTCCATAAAAGCAATGAGAAAACAGGCAAAAATGGTCATAACCTTTTCAGAACTATAGAAATTACCCCAAAGCTTACAGAAATCCAAGGAGCATTCATTCAAAAAACAAAACAAAAATAAAATCTGGATCTTGGTAGGAACAGCCAGCTTTGTGACTTTTTTTTTTTTTTTTTTTTTTAACATCTTTATTGGAGTATAATTGCTTTACAATGGTGTCAGTCTCTGCTTTATAACAAAGTGAATCAATTATACATACACATATGTTCCCACATCTCCTCCCTCCTGCGTCTCCCTCCTTCCCACCCTCCCCATCCCACCCATCCAGGTGATCACAAAGCACTGAGCTGATCTCCC
>RJWK010058828.1:0-13755 GCA_004363435.1 Platanista minor
AAAAAAAAAAAAAATCACATGATATAATGAACAATGGCCATAAAGTTCTGTGCTGTCATGTAAACATGTAAGCAGCTCTTCAGAGGTTCACCAGGCTAAGTTATGGTATGGGGAGCTCATCATTCTACCATTATAACCATTACTGTCTGAGAAGTATGTATGAGTCATCCCCCAGTTTACTGCCTAAATAGCTACATACTCCCCCCCTTTACTGACTTCGGGAAAATTTAAGGAGAAAGTACAAAAGGCAAAGAACTAGAAAACTTTTACAGGCAAAACTGCCCAGATGAGCCAAAAGCTCATTATTTATATAAAAATTCAAAACAAAACATGACCACCTCTTTAAATATGTTGCTGACCTACAACAGCAGCAACAATGTAAGCAGGAAGAACTCACTCTTTTCCAGTTTGAAGAACTGGTTATCTAAAGAAGTCTTTTATCAGAGCTATAACGCTTTTTCTCCTACTTGCCTTCTTCTGTTCTTCTGCTTCTCTGCAAATTCCTTTTTCCTTCTAATTTTGTCATAAATATAAACCTTTCAAAGGTTACTCTGGGACTTTTTTTTTCAACAATTAACTCTTAATAGTAGGCATAAGGTGGCTCAGTGGAGAGTGGAGGGGAAGAGAACTTGACACAGAATGCACTTAACACTACCAGACACGCTTTCACATTTATTTAATGTAAATCACTAACAACTACCAAAGGTAAGGATACTCATTTTCAAGTTTTTAGCCGAAGAATCCAAAGATCAAGATCATATAAGCTAATAGATATCAACTGGGAATCAGGCATAACTCAAGTTTGATTTCAAAAGCACATTTATTCTACTGTTCTTCACTGCCTCTACTGAAGCTATAGCAAATATAGTAGTTCAGAAACAAATTATGTAATTTAAAAAGTTCCAAAACACTAACTACTTTAACTGAGGTTACAATTTTTAAAATGTATTTTGTGTATAATAAAGTACTGAATACTAGCATTCATAATATAGTAGGCAGCATGATTGGCCATTTATAATAAGAATTCATTTTTAGTAAATGAAGGTTTTGCCTTGTCTTTCTTCTCCATCACTGGTTAAAGACCTCTTGTCTTAACAGAAGATAACTACAAAATTAAAGCATATTATATGCACTGGAAGCAAAACTAAAAATAAAGGAGAAAGAAAGCAAAAACACAATAGCTGGGGGAAAATCCCAAAGGATACAATAACAACAAAATTCCAAGCTCTGCTGTAAAGGAGAAAAGTAATTCTAGTTTAAGCCCTAGATAGAAAAGACCATGCCACTTGTGCTTTATCTTTGGGGACTGTCAGCACTTCCAATCCCAAAGAGCTCAATTACCACCCTTCTTTTATTCTCTGTCATTTCTCTCCCTCTAAGGATCCCTGACATCATTCAAGATCAAGCCTAAAATGGCAGAGAATAAAGGAGGAGAGCATTGCTAAAACATGGTACTTTTCATCTTTTCCCTTGAAGCCTTATCCATTAAAAAAAAATTACGACTTCAATTCTGATTGTTTAGGAAGCATATTATTTTTCTTATGATAATGAAATATGCTACACTGGCAAATAAATGTATGTTATCTCTTGAGATACTAATGGAAATAAGAGAGCTAAATCTCAAAAGGTTACCCCCAAAATAAGTTCTAAAAATTTGTGCTACAGAGCGAAGATTATAAAATAAGTCTAAGGGCTTCCCTGCTGGCGCAGTGGTTGAGAGTCCGCCTGCTGATGCAGGGGACGCGGGTTCGTGCCCCGGTCCGGGAAGATCCCACATGCCGCGGAGCGGCTGGGCCCGTGAGCCATGGCCGCTGAGCCTGCGCGTCCGGAGCCTGTGCTCCGCAACGGGAGAGGCCACGGCAGTGAGAGGCCCGCGTACCGCAAAATAAAATAAGTCTAAAATAAAATAAAATAAGTCTATTAAAATCATTTTCTACAAACAATGACCTCACACATTACTGTATGCTTAAAGGTTACTCTTTATCTTTTACATAAACCATTCTGATGCTAAGATGAACTAAAAAGTGTGATACAAAGATCCTACTAATGTCTTAATTATCTATAATATGCTTTTGTAAAAGTGTTTTAAAAGGACATGTAACAAATGTACATCACCACATTATTTCTTTCCATTTTGAGCTTCACACCCTAACAGATATTCTAGGGAAACAATGTAAAATATTCCCAAATCACCATATTTTACATTATTGGAATTCTTTGCTCCAATGAGACAGTTAATACTTTGTTTTGTCTCAAGTTACTTGTTCACAAAGAAGAATTTATTTATTTATTTATTTATTATTTTTTTTTTTTTTTTGCGGTACGCGGGCCTCTCACTGCTGTGGCCTCTCCCATTGCGGAGCACGGGCTCCGGACGCGCAGGCTCAGCGGCCATGGCTCATGGGCCCAGCCGCTCCGCGGCATGTGGGATCTTCCCGGACCGGGGCACGAACCCGTGTCCCCTGCATTGGCAGGCGGACTCTCAACCACTGCGCCACCAGGGAAGCCCAAGAAGAATTTTTTTAAGACTCAACTATAAAGATAACAATAAGCTCTGCACAGCAACGGAGACCCAATGCAGCCAAAAATAAAATAAAATAAATTAATTAAAAAAAATAAGCTTTAAATAATCTGTGAAGAATTTAGAACTATATAATTTTTAAAATTCTATATACATATAATATATACATACATGCATATATATTCGTATCTTGAGATGCAAACCAATACACTGAAACTCTGTAAATCATACCATTAATCTATGAATTATTTTAAGTCAAGGTTAAAAATGACAGCTAACAGTTAATGAGCACTTATTACGGGCCAGGCATTAAGCTAAGAGCTTTTTTTTTTTCTTGTTGCGGAGCACGGGCTCTAGGTGGCGCGGGCTTCAGTAGTTGTGGCACATGGGCTCAGTAGTTGTGGTGTACGAGCTTAGTTGCTCCGCAGCATGTGGGATCTTCCTGGACCAGGGCTCGAACCCATGTCCCCTGCATTGGCAGGCAGATTCTTAACCACTGTGCCACCAGGGAAGCCCAAGCTAAGAGCTTTATGTCTATTATTTATCCTCCTCAAAAACCCTATGAAACAATACCCTATGTAGTATTGTTATCAACTTCACTTTACAAGTAAGAAAACTTAAGGTTGCATAGCTAGGAAATGGTGGTGAGAACTCTTAAAAGCCATGCTTTTAACCATTATGTGTACCTCTTCTTCGAAGTCAAATCATACTTCTCCCATGTAATATCTCCCAGAAAAACAGTTCTATGTAACATCATCACTCTAATAATAAAATCCCAGAATACAAGAAGTTTCTTCACTTCATCTATTATCTCTCTTATAGTGACCACGAAACCGCGTAGATAATACCTACTCCAGGCCTATTTTCTTGTTCATATTTCATCATCTACTGCTCACATTTTACTGCTTGTTCCTTAACCATCCAGTCTCAAACTAAACCACTTACAGCTCTCATTTGAATGTATTACTAATAGTTTATTTGCAAGAAAAAAAATCCCTGTATTCCAGTAAATTCAATTAGCTCACCCACCTATTAAATAGCCACTTAAAGCGAATAGGATTCTTTACTTACCAAAAACGTACATCTGTCCTCATCACGAGTTTTAAGCAGTTCATAATAAGACATTTAGATAAAACACCATGGATAAAAGAACATGAGCCAAGTAACTAAGAAAATCCCAGCAGCTTAGTAAAGTCACTGTTAACTAGTACAAACTTAGCTGAATTTCCTAGAAACCAATGAAGAAACAGAACCATGATATTTTATCTAGTAAAAAGAACAGTTCATTAAGAGATACACACTTTTCATAACATGACGTTTTTAGAGAAATCTCATGAAAGTATTAAAAAGTACTGAAACACAATAGTGTCAATCAATAACTTTTGTTACTGTTAGTTTCTTCAGTAGCACAGACCATCCTTACATGTACTTCCTTACAGTAATTATTTCTTAAGGCTGTGATTTTCAACTGTGGGTGATTTTGTCCCCAGGGGACATTCAGTAGAGTTTGGAGCCATTTTTAGTCGTCGCAACTGGTGTGGGGGGTTGCTACTGTCACCTAGTGGGTACGAGACAGAAATACTGCTAAATATCTCACGTTGCACAGGACAGGCCCCGACAACAAAGAATTATGCAGCTCAAAATGCAGCCGAGTTAAGAAGTCCTGGATTTTCAAGGGCATAATTCTAAATCACAGGCATCTCTACAAACTAGTCTGAGAATTAGATTATGTATTCAGTTTTCTGGTGATTGAAAATTGGAAAAGGGATGTGTTGTGGCTTAATAAATCCAGCAAAGTAAAAAGCTAGGCAATTTCTTAGCCAACTTCTCTTAATAGTTTCAACTATACTATACAATATTCATTCAAAAACAAAGTCACTGTTAAACATCTATTACAGAATGAAAGGCATTCCAAAAGCTCTAGATTTATGGGACACAAGTGACAATCTGTTGTGAAAGTAAGGTCCTATCTTGTCCAAGTAGAAAGCCATGGAGATGGGCTATATTAGAACATATAGCTTTGTGTCACTTAGCATGAAAGCTGAAAAGTTATGAACCATCAGGTACAGGAGAAATGATCCTGCCTAGAAAAAACTTCTGAGGGAATGGACTGTAAGTAAGTATGAACTTGGAATGTTTGTAAAATGTAATTTCTAAAATTTACCCCTAGAGGTTCTGATTTAGCAGGTATGGGGTGGAGCAGACAAATCTTGTTTTAACAACTACCCCAGATGATTCTGATCCCGGTAGTCTTAGGATCACACATTGAGACAGACGTGTAATGGAAAAAAAGTAACCAACTGTCCCCTTTTACCATAAAAGCAGCCAGATTATAGTTCATGCAAAATGGTTAAACTGGATTAGAACTGCATCCCATAAGGGCACCTAGGATGTTAGCTATAAAATGAATCCCAAGGAGTAAATGTTACAAATACGTCAAAACCCAGTGAATGATACACTTAAGATTGGTGCACTTCATTGCATGTAAATATTACCTAAAGAAAAAAGTATTAAAATAAAAAAGAAAAATTTTTAAACGTTGGGCTCTAATGATACACTGACTAAAGTATTCATGGGTAAAGTGTACTAATATCTGCAAGTTACTCTGAAATTCATTTTGAAAAAGAAGATGCTATTAATGGATGAGTAGATGGATGGACAGATAGACAGTTAAAAAATAATTCAACTAGAAAACGGGCAAAAGACATGAAGAGACATTTCACTGAAGAGGATATAGAGGTGGCAAATAAGCACATGAAAAGATGTTCAGTATCAGTAGCCATTGGGGAGATGCAAATTAGGACCACAATGAGATGTAGTCTACTACACATTTTTAGAACAGCTAAGATAAAAAAGAAAAAAACTGACAATACCAAATGCTGGCAAGGACTTGGAAAAAGCAGATCTCTCACACATTGCTGGTGGGATGGTATAATGGTAGTTACTTTGGTGATCACTTCGGCAGTTTCTAAAAAAACTGAATATATAACTTATCATATGACCCAGCAATAGCACTCCTGGTTATTTATCCCAGAAAAATGAAAACTAATGTCCAAGCAAAAACATTATCATGTACACGACTGTTCAGAGCATCTTTATTTGTAAAAGCCAAAAACTGGAAACTGAAATGTCCCTCAATAGATGAATGGTTAAACAAACTGTGGTACAGCCATAACATGGAATACTACTCAGCAACAAAAAGGAATGAACAACTGATACATGCAACAAGTTGAATAAATATTAATCATGCTGAGTAAAAAAAGCCAATCTCAAAAGGCTGCACACTGCATGATACCATTTATGTAGCATTCTGAAAATGACAAAATAATAGAAATGGAGAGAAGAGCAACAGTGGTTGCCAGGGCTTAAAGATGATTGCAAGGAGGATACACACAGGATCTCTCTATATTACCTCTGCAACTTCCTGTAAACCTATAATTATTTCAAAATAAAAAATATTTTAAAATGAGTCATAATGAAACTAAGTTTATAATCTGTTGAATAGAAATTCATCTGGATTCTGTCTCCCAAACCTGAAAGGTTTTGGTGTAACTGACAATCATCTGTTTTCTCTGACAGTACCTGACAGGTTCCTTCTTTGGTTCATTCATGGAATGACAGCCAATGGATGACAATACAACAGACAAGGATGCTAGTTTTCTAATTTGTTACAGCAGCAGGAAATCTAGCTAATCTATCAGTTAACAAATAGGATAAAACAGTGAACAAAACATGACACAGTTCCTGAATTCATAGAGTCTAGGGAAAAAAATAATTAAACAGATATTTACAAATAATTATGTAATTACAGGTACTCAAACTGTTGCTACAAAGAGCCTAAGTACAGGTTACTTACTATCCATAAGTGGACTGTACCCTGTCTGTGGAGCAATTTAAAACTTATAGTGCAAGATTATATATAGGTGATTTTATTTTATGCTCTATGCTTTTCTTTCTTTTCCAAATTTTTCATATTAAATATTTTATACCAGAAAAATGTCATCAGTGGGCGAAAGATTACAATCTTGAAAAACCCATCCAATTTAGGAATAAAGATCAAATGTTTAAACAAAGCATCTGGTCTGAACTACAATGTAATGGTTGTGTATACCTAAACTGTAACAAAAAAGAACCTTGCAATATTACCAATGTTGATTTACCAATTTTTATAGTGAAGAAAGATGAGTGTATGCACAGTTCTCACTCATTCAAATCCACTATGGAGGTATACATGATATTTCTATGGAATAAAATATTTGAAATAATTATTTCATTTGTAGGTATTCTATGTTGTACTTGAAATTCAGTATAATATCACAGTGCTTTTTTATATTGAAGATTTACTAAATTTATTAAACTGAGGATTCCTAAAGGTCCTGAACCTGGTTGGCAGGAGCTTTGAATCATGCCCAGAGGGACCAGAGACTGGAGACTGAGATAGACACCATGAGCAATCAATCAATCAAATCTACATAATGGAGCCCCATTATAAACTCCAAACATTGATGGAGGTTCGGGTGTATTCCCCCGGTTAGCAGTACTCTGTGTGTGTACTGTCACACACTGGCCCAGGAGAGCAAAGCATTCTGACTGCATGAGGAAAGAAACTCTGCATTCATACGTCTTCTGGATTTTTCCCTTGGCTGATGTTAATCTGTATCCTTTCACTGTAATAAATCATAACTCTAAGTATAACAAATTTCAGTGAGTTCTGTGAGTCTTTCCAGCAAATCACTGAACTTGAGAGTAGTTTTGGGAACCCTAGACTTGTAAGTGGTGTCAGATATGAAGTCAGTCTTGGGGGCTGTTCCCTGTAACTCTGCAGTTGGCTAGACTCAGAGGTGACAGAAGTCTTGGGGACTTTGACCTCAAACTCCTCCCAGCAGCTCAAATACATTGCTCCTGCAATTGTCCCTTTCCTCACTCTCTTGCAGCATCAATTCCCCTCTCTCCAATGGATCATTCCTATCAGTATACAAACATGATTTAGTATCTTCCCATCTTTAGTTCGAAAAGATGCTAGCTCCAAATCATCATGATGTAACTGATGATTCGGAGCTAGCGTCTTTTCTATAGCTTGGCAAATTGGCATATTCTTTTTTTAGCATAGACCAACTTCCAGGGCTTCCCTGGTGGCGCAGTGGTTAAGAATCTGCCTGCCAATGCAGGGGACAAGGGTTCGATCCCTGGTCCAGGAAGATCCCACATGCTGCAGAACATCTAAGCCCGTGCACCACAACTACTGAAGGCCACGCACCTAGAGCCTGTGCTCTGTTAACCAAAGAAGCCACCACAATGAGAAGCCTGTGCACCAAAGCGAAGAGTAGCCCCTGCCCGCTTCAACTACAGAAAGCCCACGTGCAGCAACGAAGACCCAATGCAGCCAAAAATACATAAATTAAAAAAAGAGTACAGATCAACTTCCAACGTTTTATTCTTTGCACTTTCAATGTTATGAAATGTCTCCAAGACTTTCCTTAATACAAAATATTTTGCTAGTCTCGCTTTCTCTAGAACATCTTCGTTCTTTCATCACAGCCAGTTTCCTCATTTATATCAGCAAGTTCCCCTTCACTGAGGATCTGCAATGCAGATCTAGAGTCTCTCAAATGGCAGCAGTGTCAACATTCCCAAGGTCAGCAATTCCTTCTGTAATTCTATTTACAAAGGACTTGGATTTATTTCCCGCAGTATTACTTTTCATTTCTTTGTTAGACTTTTATCTTTGTTGGCCAAGGCCCTCTTTGAATTATCTATTTTTATAAAATAACATGTATCTCTGGGAGCCAAGGAAGCAACACAACTCCATGCTTTGCTGTTATGTGCATAACTGATGGATGCACAGTGATCAATCACTGACAGAATCTGAAAGTAACGTGAATGGTCATCGATCATGACACTCATAAATACAGGGATTTGTGGACTGAGGAGACAGCAGCCAAGTTTGTGCTTCATGCAACTACTCACAGTTAATAACACCATGGTAAGTGAACGCTGAACCATGTTGTTCGGCAACAGGTGTTATCTAACTAAATTGTGGTAACAGAAGTTCATGCATATCAGAACTTTGCAACAGCAGGCCTGCCTGTATTTCCAAAGGATGTGTTTCCTCATGCACAGAATGAGGATAATAACAGTAGCTACTAACCCAAAGATGTGTACAGCTCTGATCAGATAATAAACCACTGTATAATAAGAGTAAATAAAAAAATTAAAGAAAAGGGCTTCCCTGGTGGCGCAGTGGTTGAGAGTCCGCCTGCCAATGCAGGGGACGCGGGTTTGTGCCCCGGTCCGGGAAGATCCCACGTGCCGCAGAGCGGCTGGACCCGTGTGCCATGGCCGCTGAGCCTGCGCGTCAGGAGCCTGTGCTCCACAACGGGAGAGGCCACAGCGGTGAGAGGCCTGCGTACCGCAAAAAAAAAAAAAAAAAAAAAGAGTAAATACAACAGTCCTGGCTATGGTAATACATACATTTTGCCCTTCATATTTACAATAATAAAGGTACTGAAAGAAAAATTTCCCACTACTCTAATGCCAAGCCTCTAGATTAGATCATTATCACTTGCGACTTATGAGCTAAATGAATCAAAACTTTCTTAATACTATTCAAACAAAATTATAGCCAGAAATAAATTAGATCTTATGGTTAAAAAAGACAATAGCCAATAAACTGATCTCGAGTTTTTAATTAAAAAAAAAAAGAACCTTGTTTATTCTAACTGCTTTTATGTAAACTATATATACAATTACTGAATTAGGATTTTTAAATGCCATCATCTCACTTAATCTTACTTAAAGAAATTGAGTGAGTCAAAGATCCCACACACGGTAATCTATGGGGCCAAGACTTGGATCCAAGTCTGAAAAATTATATACCATGCCCAGAACTTGTGAAATACATGCTTTAACACAAATATAACAGTTTGTGAAAATTCTAATATTTGAATATGGAATAAGTAAGTAAAATGGTGTTAAATGTGGAAAGCGATAATCACTAATGCCTGGGAATGAAAACTATGCTGATTCTATCAAATGCTATCTGTTGGTCCAGAAAGCCTTACTATTCCAATTTGACTTTTAAAGAAATATCTTTAAGGCACTAACTCTGTCTTTCCGGGTTATTATATAACATCTGGTTTCAAATCCTATTCACTGAAGAGACAGATTTGTATGCCTACCCTCAGGTTTTGTTCTAGGCACCAGAACAAAACAGTGTGAACAAAAGAGGCAAACTTCTCGCTTTTTGGAGCTTTTTGAATTCCAGTGGAGCTGACGCTCTCTCTACATGAGTGAGTAGATCCAGTATGTAAGAAGACAGTGATTCACTCTGAACACAGATCTTACTCCTGAAGTTCAAAGTGATCGTCAATAAACTTCATCTGGATAACAGTGAAAATAACATGGAAAGTTTGTTGGATTGACTGCAACATTTTCCTAGCAATTTAAGAAAGAAGTTAACATTAAAAACTTGCTAAACCTTTCACCTAAAAGCAGTAGTCCTCAGAGAACTTAAGAGGAAATATTCTGCTAAAATAATAAACCTAAATGCTGAATTAAAAAATATTTCAGTATTTCTCAATTCATAGATATGTATAAAACCACAACTAAAAAAAAAAAACTACAAATAAAAGTAGGCACGAATTACAATGCCACTGTCATATAAACTCATTTTTCTTTTAAAGCTAAAAAAATAGTAACTGTTAAAATTTTTATAATGACCATGAACATAGTAATATATAATCAGTAAATTTAATAGGGCCAACTTTTTGAGAAGCTTTTTTTTTTTTGGTCTGTACGTGGGCCTCTCACTGTTGTGGCCTCTCCCATTCTTGAGCACAGACTCCGGACGCACAGGCTCAGCGGCCATGGCTCACGGGCCCAGCCGCTCCGCGGCATGTGGGATCTTCCTGGACCGGGGCACGAACCAGTGTCCCCTGCATCGGCAGGCAGACTCTCAACCACTGCGCCACCAGGGAAGCCCAGAGCAGCTTTTTGAAATCACATGTTTTGTGTGGTAAGTCTACATGTTTTTATTATATTAGCCTTTGCATTAATACGGTTTTTTTTTTAATTTTTCACATAGGGAATACAGTCAATAATATTTAACAATTTTGTTCAATAACGGTAACTAGAATTATCGTGTTGATCATTTCATAATGTGTGAAAATATCAAATCACGATGTTGTAACCTGAAACTAATATTGTATGTTAATTATAACTCAATAAAAGAAAAATAATTTTAGTTTAAAAAAATAGAACAGTTGGTCCCTAAGTTTTGAACAAAAAATTCCTATAAACACTTCAAGTCCTTTCTCCAAAAACAGTTAACTATTTTCTACATACACACTGCTGCATGCATGCATTATTTTTTATTTTTCAGATCTTATGATGTCATATCAAACCATGCTGCAGCAACATCCATTTTTGCGCACATCCTACCTTTCCTTAACTATAGCTTCTAAGAAGTGTACCATAACTACGGCGGTTGCTGTAAAGAATCACTACCAATTTTTCTGCTTTTTCCTGGTAACCAAACTGTACAGAGAAACATCTGAACCCCCTTCTGATCTAGCACTGACTGGATCTTGCTGTTGTTTTGAACCTTTAATTGATAGAAAAAAATAAAAATAAAAAAATACTCCACCATGGGCACTGAACAACTTTTGCAGGGAAAAATGGCGCAAGTGCCAGTTTTGTGAAGCTGAATTCATTGACAATTTGTTCTATTATATCCCTTTGTTTCCAGTGTATTTTATCTAAATTACAGAAAATATCTTTATTAATATTATAATATTATTTCATCAAAAATCATGATCAACAGATTAACATTAACTTCCTTTTTCTGGGTGTACTTTGGTGATGTGTTTTTCATAAGCAAGATCTAGAAAATTTTATTGCAAATACATTTAATTCTATCTTAGAAACTTAACCTCACCGCATTTAATAACTAAAATAGCTTTAGGCTGGCAACAGGCCAAATGTTTTCCCAGGCAATTAGCAGAACAGAGCGCCACTTACTGGTTTTTAGTTATTATTCACAAGAATACTTAAAAGAGAAACATGATAACAATTTCATTCTCTGAGTCTGGTAATAAACTTTAATAGACTTCACACCACTCTAAGAATATAAGAATACAGCAGCACCTCCATTGAACATTCTAATAACAAATTATGTTAAAATTACCTTTAATGCTGAAACACAGCATCAGAAAACATTAAATCAAGGGAAATTCATAGAAATTAATATATTCTTCACAAATAAAATGAACCACAGAACAGATTTTTTTTTTTTTTTTTTTTTTTGCGGTACGCAGGCCTCCCACTGTTGTGGCCTCTCCTGTTGCGGAGCACAGGCTCTGGACGCGCAGACTCAGTGGCCATGGCTCACGGGCCCAGCCGCTCCGCGGCATGTGGGATCTTCCCGGACCGGGCCACGAACCCGTGTCCCCTGCATCAGCAGGTGGACTCTCAACCGCTGCGCCACCAAGGAAGCCCCAGATGTTTTTTGTGTTTTTTTTTGCGGTACGCGGGCCTCTCACTGCTGTGGCCTCTCCCGTTGTGGGGCACGGGCTCCG
Source organism: Platanista minor (assembly GCA_004363435.1). Lineage (NCBI taxonomy): Eukaryota > Metazoa > Chordata > Mammalia > Artiodactyla > Platanistidae > Platanista > Platanista minor. Next base: position 12,097 of record RJWK010058828.1, read on the forward strand.
GACGCGCAGGCTCAGTGGCCATGGCTCACAGGCCCAGCTGCTCCGCGGCACGTGGGACCCTCCCGGACCAGGGCACGAACCCGTGTCCCCAGCATCGGCAGGCGGACTTTCAACCACTGCGCCACCAAGGAAGCCCCAGATGTTTTTTAAGGAGTGTACTTACAAAGATAAAATTGTATTTTCTCAGTTTTGTAGCTCTAACCAAATGTTTGGTTATTCACTGATTAGCTTAAATATCCAAAAATATAAAATCTCAAATAAACTGTCCAAAAGACATAAAAATAAATAAGCTTAAAAAGCTAAATTAATTTAATTTCTAAATGTAAAAGGAAAAAATTATTTTAAGCTGGTTTCGAACTTGATGTTCCTTTTCTATGGGTATGATTGTTCCTCACTTCAAACTTGTAATTTTGCAAATCAGCTAACATTATTAAAAAATTGTTTGATTTTCGAAGGCTAATGGAGTCAAGAATTTTATAAAGCTTACTTACCTTGATTTGGTTGAATATTCATATTTGGTCTGGGGCCATAGTTTCCCATTGGTTGCCCTTGACTCATAGTCATCTGGTTCTGTACCGGCATGCTCTGGGATGATGGCACGGAATGGCTGTAACCTCCCATGGACCCGTGGCTACTTGAAGGCATATTCATGGAACTGTTTGTCATACTGAGTTGATTGGGTCCAGGTCCCTGCATAGGCATATGGTTAGGCCCTTTGAAGAAAAGTGATCAGAACCAAAATATGAAAGTTAAACAGATGATCTACACAAAAGTACCTTAAAAAGCTTATTTATTTTTTTGCATTAACGTAATAAGAGAACAAACAATAACTTGAGTATTTAATCAATATCAAACAAAGTAAATGCTTTACATGAATGATAGCAAATATACTGTGAGGTAGACATTATTATCATTTTACAGATTAAGAAACTGTTGCTTTTGAAAAGCTAGGAACATTCTGGAAAAAAAAAAAAAAGAGTAATGAAGGAGGACTTGCTTTATAAGAGACCGAAACATATAAAGCTGAACTAAAAGTATTAACACATAAATGAACTGATTAACAGATCCATAAACCTAGAGCACAGTCTGAAAGTGACCGAAATGCATAATTTGGTAAATGACAATGGCGCTGACATTAAGTATCAGTGAGCAAAAGAAAAGATAATTCAATAAATGATGTTTAACAACTGAGTAGATATCTGGAAAAATACAGGTTGGGTCCCTACCACATTCCTTCTACCAAAACTAAGTCCAGATGAATAAAAAAACTAAACATTAAAAAAGAAGAAAAAGCAAAGAAATCATAACAGAGTATTTCAAAATGGAGAATTTTAAAAATAATCTTGGAATGTAAGGGCCTTTTTAAGTATGCCCAAAAACCCAGAACCATAAAAGATTATAAATCTTTTATGGTTCTGGGTTTTTTTATAGAGTACATAAAAATAAAACATTTGCACATGACTAACAAAACAAAATTAAGTAATAAAAAGATAAAGTGGGAAAAAATTATTTACAAGAAATATCACAGGGCTTCCCTGGTGGCGCAGTGGTTGAGAGTCCGCCTGCCGATGCAGGGGACATGGGTTCGTGTCCCGGTCCGGGAAGATCCCACATGCCGCGGAGCAGCTGGGCCCATGAGCCATGGCCGTTGAGCCTGCG